>JAFVLL020028651.1:0-27079 GCA_021397915.2 Tor tambroides | reverse complement strand
TAAAATCAAACTTATCACAAAAACGAACAATTGAACATATATCAGCGTGATAACAACTACCTTAAATGACCAAAACCATGTTTCGGAAAATTGTATTGGAAGTGTAATTAATTTTTATATTTTGACTGAAGTCCCATTCGTTTACATGGAGAGGGCGGGGTTTATGACCTGTACTGCAGCCAGCCACCAGGGGGCGATCAAAGAGCCCGCAGCTTCACTTTTAAACTCGAGTGAGACACACCCGGTCTCTAGACATTACTCTGGTCCCATCTTCAATATTTACTGGATTTTTTTAATAGTCCACCAAGTAAAAATGGCTAAGTCAAGCTGAAAAGATTATTAATATTATATACAAGTTAGATCAATTGCATAATTGAGAATTATATAAAATGCAATAATTGCACATAATGCACTGCACTCCATACAAAATGTCACTTTTTATATCAAATGCATCAAAATGCTGATAATGCAGAAATAATGCACATATTAGAAACATTTTGGAAAAATACAAAAATATACTATAAAAAATATTTGATAAGTAATTTAATAACATATGTAAACATATGTAATAATTCAAAAATAAATATTATTTTCACTGTTCTTGATCACGACACAGATAAATACAAAAATAATACATTTTTAATAAATTGAATAAAGTTTTAAATAAATTATTTCTAAGAAAAAACTCTCAGAACTATGATGATATGACTAGCATTTGTCATATAAGAGCTGTTGGCTCATGGAGCTCATGTTCTGATCCCATTCCCCCTCTCTCTCCTTCAAATGTCCTGTCTCTTCAAATAAGCACATTGTTTGCCTTTTTGTACAAATAATGATTCATTTCAGGTCATCGGTCATAAGACATCATGAGAGACTCCATCAAAGTACAATGAAAGTCTTTCCATAAATCTGACAGAGAGTTTCCAGTAAATGCTGGAAATGAATCACGTGGGGAAATGAATCTACACAAAACAAGAGCAAGAAGCAAATAAGAAGGAGAGGAAGGAGATGTCAGATAGAATATAGAGGATAGGTTTTTACTGGTTGGTTAATTAGCTCCTTTCAGCTCTTTTCTATCTACTGCAGCGTCCTGTGAGGCTTATCACTGTCCTTCTTAATGCTCTACAGAAGAGCCCAAGTAAGATCTCCATTCACTCAGTGCCATGGCGACAGGGCAGTTCATTTGCGGTCGTAATTCCATAATTATGGCAATTAAACTGCT
The DNA here is from genome assembly GCA_021397915.2 of Tor tambroides. Taxonomy (NCBI): domain Eukaryota; kingdom Metazoa; phylum Chordata; class Actinopteri; order Cypriniformes; family Cyprinidae; genus Tor; species Tor tambroides. The sequence goes on along the minus strand of JAFVLL020028651.1, from coordinate 25,857 downwards.
GGAGTACATGGGAGACACAGTTCGCTACAAATTATCATCTCTCAGAAAGCAGACAATTGGGGTTCAATTGGTTCAGTGAAAACAGTAATTGGTGAAATGGGCCATTGAGAGGCACCGCTGTGGGAACGGCTGTGTGGAGGAGAGAGAATGGAAAGGGCAGTCGCTCACTCACGGTACGCTGATCGGGGTGCAGTCATTTGGTGGACTGAAGATGCCATACCAGTACAGCTAATGGGAAGGCAGTCAGAGGCGTTTCTCCTTCATTCCTGAGAGAGCTGACAAAAAATATATCAGTCAGATGGCTTGTGGTGATGACATCATCACTCACTTGGGACGTTGATGGATCGGCCACCATAACCTACGGCTCAAGGTCTCTGGGAGAAACTATGCTGCTTTAAATGGATAGATAGATGTCCAGGGTTTTGAACTGCTTTATTATGGACATCGACGGTTGCTCTGGACATCTAAATGCATGCAGACACAGAGCGTGAAGGATGGAGATGGTCACAATCCTTATTTTCTTCAATATAAGACACATTATACTTTAGTAAACCCACATTAACGGTGCTGTGAGGATTAATGCGACCACACAATAAAATGTCCTTAGTAACTGACAGATCTTATTGACATATGCATCTTGATAAATCACAACTGCTATCAGAAAGTCAGCCAATCTGAAAGGATCTCTGCCTATCAATCATTTCATGCATTTAGGCTCGCTCACATCAGATTGGCGGACATGTCTTTGAAGGGTGGGATTTTGTAAAGATGGTATGTCATTCAGGGAATTAAGGATTTGTTGTTTAACGTTGGCAGTTAGTAATGGAAGTCCATTCCTGAGTAAAACATAAACAGATAACTGTAAGATTAAATTTGATGTAAGAAATAAAGCTATTTACAATTCATGAAATATAAAGTCATGATTACAAAAAAATGTGCAATTTTGAGATAAATTTGCAATTGTGAGGTAAAGTGGCAATTTAGAGAAATAATGTCACTAATGTGAGATCTGAAATCGCAATTGTCAGAAAATGCTCATTTATGAAGAAAGATGAAATTAAGAAATATAAAACCACAATTGCAAGAAAAAAACGTAAAACTAAGAAGTAGTCACAATTATGAGAAATAAAGTCATAATTATGAGATGTAAGTACGAATGAGGAAATATAAAGTCCCAATTGTGAGAAATAAACTACAATTAGGAAAAATAAAGTAACAATTTTTATCTATAATTTCATAATTACAAGAAATAATTGCAAATATAAGAAATACATTTGCAATAGTTAGAAATACAGTTGCAATTAGAAGAAACAATGTCTCAGATGAAAGAATGGAAATCGCAATTGTGAGAATGTTGCTATAACAAAAACCTGACAAATGTAAAGTTATAATTACAAGAAAAAAACTATACATTTACAATTGCAAGAAATATAGTCACAGTTTCGAGAAGTTGCAGTTGGGAAATATAAATTCACAACTGTGAGAAATATAGTTACGATTATGAGAAATAAAGTAACAATTTTGAAATAGTTATAATTACAAGAAATAGTTGCAATTATTAGAAATAAATTTGCAATTGTGATAAAGTGGCAAATTAGAGAAATAACGTCGTTATTGTGAGATCTGAAATTGCAATTGTGAGAAAATGCTCATTTTTGAAAAAGATGAAATTGAGAAATATAAAACTTCAACTAAAGAAAACACACTAAGAAATAGTCACAATTGTGTGAAATAGTCATAATTATGAGATGTAATTAGGAATTAGAAAATACAAAGTCACAATTGTGAGAAATAAGCTAGCCTACAATTAGGAGAAATAAAGTAACAATTTTGAGATATAAAATCATAATTACAAGTAATATTAATGCAATTATTAGAAATAAAGTTGCATTTAGAAGAATCAATGTCTCAATTGATGGATCTGAAATGGCAATTGTGAGAATGGTGCAATTACAAAAAAAACTGAAATTGACAAGTATAAAGTCATAATTACAGGAAAAATGCAATTGAAAGAAATAAAGTTGCAACTGCAAAAAATAAAGTCACATTCACGAGAAATTGCAATTGGGAAAAATAAAGTCACAGTTGTGAGAAATAAGTAATGAAGAGAAATAAAGTAACAACTTTTAAATATAAAGTCAGAATTACAAGAAAGTCACAATTATAAGAAATAAATTTGCAATTGAAATCAAGTTGCAATTACAAGAAACAATGTCGCAACTCAATTGTGAGATAATGGTGCAATTGCAAAAATTGAAATATAAGACAAATATTAAGTCATAATTACAAGAAAAAAACAATTGTAAGAAATAAAGTTGCAATTATGAGAAATAATATTTTTCATTAAAAAATACATTGAGATGACTGGGAAGGTCAGTGGAAGCTGTCTCCAGTTAGAAGATTGGTATATTAGCAAAACAGCTGAAATTACTTCAGCAATATAGTTATGCACACTTTAACATACCTGCAATTCAATAAGTTTTATAGTTATATTAGTTTAACAATATAGATTTCAAAGCCTCCTTGCAAATTATATTAGTATCGGCTGACAGAGGCCAGCGTGTAGACTGTCTGCTATTGGTGTTCATGTGGAAACCATCTGAGAAGTTTGAGATTGTTCATTCACCAACAAAATCATTCTTGTAAGATCCACGGGCAAAGTTAACACTCCGTGCGGCTGTAGATGAAAGTCTTCATGTGTATACGAGTGTGTGATGAACACATACCTTTGCACCCATCTGCCCTGTCAAAAGCATCACACTTGGCTGCCATGGCAACTGGGTTTGCAATTGAGAAGGTCAGGAGTGAGACAAGAGTTTGATATTCATCTACCCATTAGAGCCGTCAGTCATGTGAGCCATTGTCTTCTGCTTCAGTTATCTGATGGATTGTTAACACAGTCTGCATGAGTAATAGTACAATAACAATACAAACAGACATTTTTGATTTAAATTCTGTTCAGTTAATGCAATAAAAAATGGTTCACACAAAAATTAAAATTCTGTACTCATCGTAGTCATTTACTCACCCTTTTACTCATTAAATGTAAAGTAAACCATGAAAGTTGAGTAATTAACCATGGACTTGCTTTCTCTCACTGATCTCTATTATTACATCATTGCCTATAGCTTAACAAAGATCAGTGTTTCAGTCACGTTTCAAACCAAACATCACAACTTGAATCAAGAGTTCTGAGTTTACCTGTAAATACAACTTCAAACATGGCTTAACACATTGAAAAGTTTGAAGGTTGAGGCAGTGAAGTTAATGTTTAATTAATGACAAAATAAATTTGTAGCATTTCCTTGTAGCCTATGAGCTGTTTGAACTACTTTTATGATAATTTAATTCTGTACTTTAAGTAAAGCCTCTTTTCTGAAAATGTTTATTGAACCTTTGACAAAAAATAAAAGGTTTGCATGTGTGTGTGTGTGTGTGTGTGTGTGTGTGTTTTGGAGTATAATATTTGATTTAGGGATGGGCATTTTTCAAAAATGTTCTATTCGAAAATATTTGGCTTCATAAAAATAAAAAAAACGAATAGCCTATTCATTTATTTAAATGGCGTTTAATAAGAAATATTTTACAAGAATTTGTATTTGGCGTTTTTGCCTTTAATTTGATAGGACAGTAGGCTACATTAAACAGATAGGTAGCACAAATCCATAGCGAAAAATACTACCCATCAGATTGTGCTACTAACATCTTGTTCATGTGGTTTGAGCCTTTTAATACATACCCCTACCCGAAACCTACCCGTCCACGACTACCCTTACCTAAACCTAAACTTTTAGCCCTTAAAACAAGACAAATATATTTTTGGGAGGACAATTTGATGGGTAGCCTAGCTTGTTTCGTCGGTACACCGGGACTCGAACTCGGGACGCCCAAAGCACTTCCCAAGAGGCTATCGGCGCCGACATGAAGTAATTTTTTAATAATCAAGTTTTTGTCACCATTTCTCAACAAGCTTATTATTAGGAATTAAACATAATGTTTTACAACAACTTTTCGTTATATCTTAAGGTTTTCCTTTAGTTGAAAACGTGCGTAAACAATAAATATATAAGGAACAATAGCATTCAAGCTCAAGCAGAGCAAATGGAAAAAAATTAACCAGACCATGCCAATTACAGTACTGTGTTTATATTTTTCACATGTTAAAGCTGAGAAAAACAATAATATCCACACAGACGTTCCAGAGACACAGAGATTATGCTAATCAAAGTTTCTTACGGCGCTTTGTGTTTTCTGTTCTTAAACCACTCTCCCTCGAGGAAACTTTAAGGAAGCATATGTCTCAAGATCATTTGGCTATCAGATAAGCTCTCTAGTCGGCTCACTCGGGTACAGCTGCGCGATCAAAGTTATTCCAAACTTTGCGATGCAAATGATTATTTGATCAAATACTATCAACTTGTTAACACGCTCCACAGCGCCACCCAGTGCACTTAGTTTAGTCTTTAATTTGCATGCTTAGGATATATCATAGATTCCCTGCATTTAAGGCCAGCAAAGCAACACGAAGTAAAAATCAAATAGTGATTTTATTTTTCGAACAATAATTGCTGATCGAATATTCGACTATTAGTGCACAGCCCTAAGTTGATTATTTGATGCATCAGATTTTTATGGCCCATAAAGTAAGCTATGATATAGCCAAAGGACCTCATTGAACAGGTATAAAACACCTCAGTTTTATACAGAGGCCCAAAATGTGCAAAATATGCCATTTGATGCAATTGCTCATATTCATATTGACAAAAGATGAAATTCTGATAAGATTCTGTAATGTAAATTATTGAGATCTTAATATAGCAGATATAGCAGGCTAGTTACTGTACTTAAAATGCATATAAATATCAGTCATCACTCTATATCTCCCAGTTATATTTTAGTAAAATGATATTTAATGTCAAAGTAAGATTATATTTAAATGATTAGTTTTAAAATCAAAGCTAGTTTTTATTGTGGGGGAGAAAATGTAAAACATGTAATACAATGATGCTTGAGGGATGAACAAATAAACGTTCTTCAAAAGCCTGATATATCATGTTGGATACTTAGCCTATGTGTTACCATGATTTTTCATGAAAAAATCATGCATGGATTATCAAGTAAGCCTAAATGAATTCAGTCCTGCAAGTGTTCATCTTGAAATATTACTGACAATATGAAAGTTACTCTTAGAGTTTCTTCAGTAAAGATTTCACAGCAAAAGACATGTGAACCACGACCTGAAGGGAGACATTTTTACAATTATACTACAAGACATTTTACTTGTTAAATATGTATGAACTATCAGTCAGACGACAGAAGGCATGAAATAGATATTATAAAACAGGTTTTGCATATCAAATACGATACAGAGGGCTTTGTAGAGTTAGAGTGCTTTTTGACAGCTCCTGGTCACCATTCACTTTCACTGTTCTGAAAAGAGCAGTGTGAACATTCTGCAAAAACTCTCCTTTTGTGATCTATGGAAAAGGAGGAAGTTTGAAAGGCCACACATCTGGCTACATTTGGTGTGTAACACCCACTTTTCACAATCCAAACAATTAAAGATGGATAAAACAAAAAAGAAAGAAATGTTTTTTCCTTATTGAATATCCTCACTTGAACACATGTCAGATTATGGAAGTAAAATGGCTTGCATATGACATTTTATGTTGAATTAATGGCATTGATCACCCAAAAATAAACATTCTATCAAACACAAATGAAAGTCATTTGATGAAAGGTACATTCCTCCAAAACTACAATGTTTTTTAAAGTTCATAAAGAAAGTTTTTATGGGTTTGGAATGGCATGAGGGTGAGTAACTGATGACAGAATGTTCATTTTTGGGTGAACTGTCTCTTTAAGAGAAAACTATGGTTCCTATCACTCCAGGCTTACAGATGGAGACTTTGCTCCTGAGATTCCCTCAGTAAGTTATTAATTGGGTCGAGCTGTATTCCTTTCCCAAGGTATCTAAAACCAGAAAACCGCACAACAGCGATCACAGTGGATCTAAAAATCGAAGTGTTTATGAGACAAGACTTTTTTGATTCATGATCATCCACATTAAACCGACAGAAAACAATCCAGTGTCTCAACCTGTTTAGTGACCTCTGGTGTCAAGCTGGTTTTGAGTGACTGTGATTAAGCTTTGAACTAAGAAGAAGCAGCAGACATGGAAAATACATCATTATCACTAGAGGGCACGTAATTGCTGTGGTTTGCTGACGGTAGGCGTCTCAGCGCGTTCATCAAAAGCTTGTGATCTTACGCATCCAGCACTCCCTTCCATGTCACTGAGCCGCAGAGATCTGGAGGCAAATTAGCCGATGTTATTGATTTCTCTCAGACCAATTAACCCAGACTCCACAGAACTGACACAGATCCGCACGGATGGAGAGGGTTCATTCACTCTGGGGCTCCCACCGCCATCTCTCTTCGGTTATTCGCACACTGTCTCCAACATGGTATTGATTCGACGCTAATCAAGAACTTCTATAGCTTTCGGGAGAACGACACTAGAGCAATGAATTCTTCATAAAGAGAGATTGATTTTATGACACAGCAATCTTATTTTTCCTCCTGCTTTGAAAGCATTAGCGGTATTAATGTTATCCTCCCAACGAACCCAAGTAATTATAAATGCTGGGACTGAAGCACGAGCTTGAGAGTCTGTGAGAAACTTCTCGCTTCACTCTAGCCGGCCCAAACAAAGAGCGACTGTTCAAAGAGCGAAGTCTTTTTTATTAAAGAAATTCATCATTTTCATAATATTTTATCATATTTTCAATTCAGCAAGAATGCTTTAAATTGATTAAAAGTGACAGTAAAAACTTTTACATTGTTACAAAAATTTTAAATAAATGCTTTTGAACTTTTATCAGATAATCCTGAAGTATCATCATGATGATGATAATAATAAGAGTTTTTCTTGAGCAGCAAATTAGCATGATTTCTGAAGCATCATGTGACACTGAAGACTGGAGTAATGATGCTGAAAATTCAACTTTGACATCACATGTATAAATGATATAATATATATATATATATATATATATATATATTCAAATAGAAAACAGCTGTTATAAATTGTAATAATTATTCACAATATTACTGATTTTACTGGATTTTTCATCACATAAATGCAGCCTTAGTGAGCATAAGAAACTTCTTTCAAAAACATTAAAAATCTTACCGACCACCAACTTAAATATAAAAAACATCATAATTCTTCTATTGATTTATTTATACTGAGTAATTTCATGTTTTGTTTCTAATTTGTTTTCCAGATGTGTTTCAGTGGACTTCCCTCAGGCAAGATAAAGCTTAATAACATTAAAGATAAATGATAAAATTGCTGCCTAAAGAGTGGCTAAACTTGGCATTATGTTATTTTTTCTTGTGCATGGGTTAAGCAGCTAATGCAAAAAAAAAAAAAAAAAAATATATATATATATATATATATATATATACATACATACATACATACATGGTACTATTTTTGTTATATATTTACAGTATAACAATATTTTACTGTTATTCACAAAAAACAGCCAGCATGCAGAAGCCATGTGTGAAAAGCCAGCTCAGGTCCAACATTAACAACAACAAAATGAAATTGCTCATTGTGTTCAGTTTCACAGTGTTTTGACAGACTTTTGTTGTAAATGTAAGGCGGGATTGATTTTATCTATTGGGAACTGATTGGACTGTGAAACACAGGCGTTCCATAGCAGCACAGAGCCAGACTGGAGTGAATGGAGGACTGATCCTCTCCTGAACCACTCCCAGCACGCACTGGTTCAAACTTACGTTTGCTACATTGATCAAATGGATTTTTGAGCCAAATAAACATTACTTTTGACTATTCTAGGTAAAAACAAATTGTTTAAAACAATATCTGCAACACCATAACTTGTGATTTTTTTAACCGCTTGCATCATAAATGAACACTCTTGTTCAGGTTACATGAGACCAGAATCCTGATTCATGTCCAGCCACAGCATCTGAATTTTCAGCCATTCATTTGTAGATTTGCTGACTGGAATGTCTTTGTTATGCCTTTGTTGGTTTTCTGCAAATGGGGTGTGCATTATGATCAAAGATCTCATTACAACTGTGTCAAGAACCTGAGTGCGTGTTAGGGAAGAGACTTTCTCCTGTCTGCACCAGAAAGAACGACGCCCTTGCCATCATCTTCATCTGTCCTCTGGGTAGGTTCCTCTTTGAGGTCTACAGCTAGGCATCAACTACAGGGAGTTAAAGGAACAGATACCCCCAGAAAATTAATATTCTGTCATTATTTACTCACCCTCACATCTTGTTTTCTATGTTTTCTATTTATTTTTACAAACTGAAAACTATTTTTGCTAATTGACTTCAAGCCACATACCGGTCAAAAGTTAGTTGGAATAATTCAGATTTTTTAATATTTTTGAAAGAAGTCTCTTAAGGTCATTGCACAAATTTTCGCATGCGTTTTTCCGTTTTTTCGTATTCCTCATCCTTTCCTATCAAAATGCATGCTACGGATGCGAAAACGCAGAAAATTGAACCTGATCTGAATTTTTTTTTGACGGACGAAAGTCTCAGAGGCAGTGTGTAAACATGATTGACACAAGGTGAGGTCGTATTTATTTTTTAACGTACGAAAATTTCGGACGAAATTTCAGTGTGCAGTGACCTTTAGGCTTATACCATTCATTTGAAAAGTAAAGTAAAAACAGTAATATTTTGAAATATTATTAAATTTTTTAAATATCAGTGTTGAAAACAGTTGTGCTGCTTAATATTTTTGCGGAAAACAAGATACATTTTTCTCAGGATTATTAGACGAACAGAAAGTTCAAAAGAACGGCATTTATTTGAAACAGAAATATTTTGTAACATTACAATTGTCTTTACTGAAACTTTTGATCAATGTAATGCTTCCTTAATAAATAACAATAATTTCTTACTTACCCCAAACGTTTGAATGGCAGTGTATCACGGTTTCCACAAAATATTAAACAGCACAACTGTTTTAACATTGATAATAATATAAAATATTTCTTAAATCAGCATGTTAGAATGATTTCTGAAGGATCATGTGACACTGAAGACTGGAGTAATGATGTTGACTTTTTTGTTTTTACTTTATTTTTCATCAAATAAAAGCAGCCTTGTTGAGCAAAAGAGACTTCTTTCAAAAACATTAAAAAATCTTAAATTAAATCTTATTCCAGACTTTTGACTGGTAGTGTATATCAGGATCAAAATAATCTGGAATATTCTCTAAAGGGCAAAGCAATATGCCACTAGATAATTGTGAAGTATGATTTAATTTTTTGTTGCCGCATTAATATCTGGCCTGTCATTCGTCTTCTTGAAGGATGCCCATTGTCGTTTGAAGCATTCATTAAAGTTCTTATCTGTCAACTGAGGTACTGAATTGCCACCTGTCTATAGCTTTATTGATTCTTGCATTTTTAAGAATGAAGGTAACCGCTTCATGATCAGAAATGAAATACATGATATTACAGTTAGAAATCAATACAGAAGTTTGATTGATGGATAATAGAAAACATTATCCCGCAGCAGTTCTTCAGTTCTTTACCCGCTAAAGTCTGCCATGTATTAATCTCCACTTACAATAAACTATAATATTAATAGTCGCTACAAATGATCACAAAGACTTGACACATCTGCACTTGTCCATAAATATTAGACAATACTGCTTATGGAAGTATTATTAATATTACCTAGCCCCTCTTTGTCAGCTCTAGTGAAACGGCAGGATGATCTGTTTCGACCAATGACAGACAAGCAATGTATTCCAGAAACCTGTTTGAAAACAATGCACAGAAATCACACATTATTTTTGCCCTTTTTTGGCATTTAGTAGTTTATTTAAATACACATGAAAAACTATTGATTTTGTTTTAGATAGTTTTAAAAAAAAAAAAGTAATTTAATTATTTTATGTACACTACCGGTCAAAAGTTTAAAATAACTGATTTCATTTTAATTAATTTATTTGATTATAATTACAATAAAAGCGTAATAATGTGAAATATTATTTCAATTTAAAAGCAATATTTTCTATCCGAATATATTTTAAATGTAATTTATTCCTGTCATGCAAAGGTGAATTTTTAGCAGTCATTATTACAGATTTTAGTGTCAAATGATCCTTTGGAAATCATTATAATATGCTGATTTGGTGATCAATTATTTTCAATTATTATTGGTACTCAGTTATTAATAATGGCTGTTTATCAATGTTAAATGCAGTTTCAAAAAACATTTAAAAAAAGTAGTGACCTGTAGCATATAAACTAATAATGTATCTATTATCGGTCATGACATAAAAAAAATAACATTTTTATCTTATCGGTATCAGATTTGGGGTTTTTTTGTTTTTGTTTTTTTGTTTATTTTAATAATAAAAAAGTGGTCTAAGAGTGATACAGCAGTTAAAGCAGCACAGTCTCATCCGCTATAAACCAGGTGAGGCTGAGCGAAGGCAAACTCGTTCTCAATAATCTATGACTCTGTCTCTGCCCTCAGGGTTAATCCATCACTCACAGGGAGGTTAATGAAAGATGGCACATCATGGAAGTCCGTCATCATGTGGATGGCTGATCAGGGTGGCAAGGACACCGGCAGGCTGGGATATTTTTGAAGGCAGGCCACATCCTGGCTGACTCATCGTTTTCCCAGTGAATCCTAAGACATAGGAACCTTTAATGCTGTGAGGCCATCTGCTTGGCCATGTAGCAGAAAAGAGTGGGTGCAGACGCCCACCGGAGTGACCTTACGGAGCAACGCGGCCAGATGGATCTCAGGGGAGGCATACTGACACCGGTGCACCTAAGATTAGTCGGCATCAGATTGCCGTGGTCGTTCATATGATATATATTCTCAGAAGCTTGTCATTGCCTGCTGTCAGATTCGACCTTTGTGTCTTTCACTCGTAAGGTCAAAACAAATCACTTTCTTTAGTTTCAGCTCTGATGCCTCCAGCTTTTGTCCCCTCTGATGGTTAAACAAGTTGTTTTAACCTCTTAATTTCATCATTATTGTTTTTTTGCACACAAAAAGTATTTTCGTAGCTTTGTAAAACTAGGTTGAACTTCTGATGTGACGTGGACTATTTTATCGATATCCTTGCTACGTTTCTGTGCGTTGATTGTGGTAATATCCTTGCTTTTTATGTAAGGTGCAGAGAGCTCTCAGAATTCATCAAAAATATCTCAATTTGTGTTCTGAAGATGAACGAAGGTCTTACGGGTTTGGAACGACATGAGGGTGAGTAATTAATGACTGAATTTTCATTTTTGGGTGAACTATCCCTTTAAAGATGTTTGTTCACCTGCTGTGACCTTGGGCCTCATTTTTAAAGGCTTTATCTGAAATTCAGCCAAACACAGTATGTTGAAGTCATGTGCATTATGACTCATATAATAGGCAATATTGCAAACATAATACTGGTATTACTGGCACCTGAATCATTCCTAAATGGAAAGAGCAGGAGTTTCATGTACCACCAGTATTTAGATGATTTGCTTTTCTGTTTCTCTTTTTCAAGAGTCAGTGGAAATCATTGACCGAATACTTTCTCACCAACAGTTCTTGTTTTATTAGCATATTTCTTTCAGGCCCTGACAGCATCCAGGCCCCTTGCTGTCTGTTTGTGTCTCTCTTGGCCAAGCAGCTTATGGTGTCTCCAGCTACAAGCGGTTGATTAATCATGGTGGTTTAGCATTTCAATATCTCCTGCTGAGAAAGCAGAAAAGTTGTGAGGAAAAGAGGAGACGACAGTGTTTCCATGCTGGATTGCTTAGCACGCTTCATTGCAGCTCTGCAGAGGCCTGTAAGATTTCAGACTGGTTTGGAAAAGTCAAATTCCAGACTTCAGTTCCCTCCTCTGAACCAGGTGAGCAACAAGCAGCTTCTTTGCCCTTCCATGAATGCAGCCATGAAAAAGTGTCATCTCCATCATTATATGATCTGTTCCTGTGAGGCAGCAAGACATTGACAAGATTGGAACTTGATGAGCTTTAAAGTTTTAATTTAAAAGAATATTTACATTAACAAGAACAGTATGTAGATTTGCATTTCCTGGTGGAAAGGAAGGGTGTTTTCTGATGTCCTGATGCATCTCTGTTGGCTGTTCACAAAAAATCAACACATAATACAACATCATTTTTGCACAGTCTTATGGTTCAGTAGATGTATTACGCCAGTCTTCAATGTCACATGATCCTTCAGAAATCATAAAAATCGTAATTATTCCAAACTATTGATGGAAGCGTATATAATAATAATAACACAACAATAATATGCAATTATTATAGTAATGACATTTGAACTTTCTAGAATGTAAGTGAATGGGAGACTTTCACAATTCAATCAAATCTAATTTGAAGTTTATTAAAATCGAATTAAGCAATACATTGTTTCTTCTTGAACTTTACTGGCTGATATTTAGCCCAACATCACTCTGCTTGTCTGTGCACATTCCAGAAAAGGTAACATGTTTTGCCAATAGCTGGAAACAAGTGAGTCAATGAATCATTCACTCAATCAATTTGTTCAAACACACAGATTCATTCGGGAGCGAAATGCCACTTTCTCTTTCTCAGTGACAGGTATATCAATATTTTCAATAACGGACTATACAAATAAAGTTTGAGTAGAGCTTGAACATTAAGCAGCTTGAGAAGAAGAAAATGCTGAAGTTTTGAGGAATAGTTTATTAATACAGTGCTGTGCTGAAATATGTGACTGGTCAAGATTCCTTGCAATATTTATATGCTGCTTGCAATAATTATTATATAAAAGTCTTAAGAGTCAGTAGCCTACTTTCTAAGACAGAGAGACTTTGTTTGACTCATTTTGAAATACAGCCCATCAGGCATGACCCTCTTTTTGTTAGACTCATCTGCATTAACATAGTGTGTCCAATTTCTCAAAATATTAAAACAACAGAATATTTTTTTCCATAATGGAATTTTACACTCACACTGAATTTTCAGCTTAGGCCAAACAAACAGCAGAAGCCTCGCAGCAGCCATAAGATACTTCACTGAAAGATACACCAACAGGGAACCAAACAGGATTTTCCACATGGGACCTAAAAGAGATTATTTTAGCATCTAGCTTATTCAGCACTCTCCAAATCGTTTTTAACCCTTAACTATGTGGAGGCGATCAATATGATATGGCCATGTACATAAATATGTGAATAACTCATCTTCAATTCCTTCAAGGACTCATGCAAGATCATCAGGTCAGATCTTTGTTAATTCTGCAAGACTAAACATGCTTTTTGCTAAAGAGAAGCCGTAGAAGAACATGCAGAAGACAACTTAAGAAAGAAGATAATAAAGCTGGAATCATTTGCATTTATTCTGGTGAATAAGAGTCATAAATTACATGCTTTCAGGATTTCAGTAAAGCAGTTTCTTGAGGCTGTCAACAGCAAAGCTGAATAGGACAGCTAAATGACCCAAAAGGTTGGAGGGAAGCGCTTAAACAAAACCCAGCTAAGTTTGTGCAGCAATGTGAGGAGCTGAATGCCAGGATGACAGTTCAGGAATGCTAGAGCTGTCAGTGTATATAAAGTTAGCCAGCTTTTTGGACTGAGCAATCAAACAGGAACAAAACAAAAGCTTGGAAAGTAAAAAAAAAAAAAGGACCTTAGGGATGAAGTAAGCAGAGGAAAGTTGGAACTTAAAGCTGAGCAATGATCCTTTGAAAAAGAGTGGAGGACGAAGATCAAGAAAGAAAGAAATCACAAAGTCAGAGACACGCTGCATAAATTCAAAAAGGAAGTTACTGGATAAAAAGAAATGGTAGGTTGACAAACTATAAAAGAGCATGTTAGACCTTGAGAAAATATATTGGGATTTTTAAGGTGAGCAAGTCTGAAGGTCTACAGCTGCATGATAAAGAATTTGGAAGTTTTAATGGAAAGAGGCTTGACATAAATACAGCTTTGATGAAATACTGCAAGTTTAGTCCCTCACACCTGTTCTGAGAGAACTTGCTTCAGTCGTTGCTTTGGTGTCTTGCTCCATCTTGTGGTTCAAAGGGTGCAGCCTATTTGAATCTGCTAAATATGAATATGAATTAAACCACACAGCCTACAGAAAATACAAATAGTTTAGTTTATTTTTAAAAACAAATTTGAATATTTAATTGTATTCCTCACTAAACTTTCCATTGTGTAACAAATATGTTCATGTTTTTTTTTAAACAAAACAAATTTGTCACAGAAGATATGTAACAATTGGATTATAGTAAATAAAATATCTGATTTATTACTAATTCATTCTCTGTTATTATCTGTGGTTGTGTCATGTGGTATGACACGCCTGCCAGATGCCTGTCTGATTCATTTTAACGAATCGGTTCGTTTCATTGAAACATGATTCACTAACTCATTTGAGTCATCATGTTCATCATGGTAACACTTATGTTGAAATACTACAATTTATCACTATTAAGTAATTAAATAAGTTATCCATAGTGATTGTTGTAGTATTTATCATAAATTAATTACAAAGGCGTTCCAGCTGTCATCCTCATTTAGATCCATTGTGTCAGATAGGCTATTATTTTACAAGAAAAAATATATTTTTATGTAATATAATTTCTTATATAATACCTTATTGGAATAATATTGTGGACAGTGTTCCATGGGAGAAAGTATGGACTTTGCCTCATAACTACTCACAAATAAAGTAAAAGAAATAACATTTAAGTTGATTCATAATTGTTACCTTACTAACAAGGTAAGTGACTTTTCTTTTTGTTTTAAAGGTGCTTTCTTTGGATTGTTTGACGACTCAAAAGAGAATACAGGGAAATTTTACGTAATAAATTTGTGTTTCCTGCTATAGCTAAATTTCACATTCATAAGCAGAAGTTTACTGGTTCAAAGCTGATTTAAACAAGTATATGGCAACTATTAAAAGTTCTGTCAATATTAAAGCTATGAAAACTGTATTTCTGTATTCATTTATTTTCTGTTTAGTTGATTTGTTTGTTACCCTGGAAATACGTATGTATCTGTGTTTACTTTTGTATTTGTTTTGTATGTATGTCTACAATTGTAAAAAAAAACAAAAAAAAACAACAACGGATAACAGCACAATGATTCAAAAACGCTTCGCGAATCAGTTCGACTGAATCAATAGAACCGACTCGCACATGATTCGCGAATCTGACACTTCCTGAATCTGACACTTCCTGTAGCACCGCCTCAAACAAAACAAGCAACTTTCCATAGAACCTAGAAAGAAGGCCGCTGTGAAGACAATCTACTACAGCGGACATATACAATACTTCTTTATTAACCACTCGTCTATAATCGAGAGAGAGAGTGTTTATATACAAGCGCTGAGGCTGTGAGCTGGGAATTACAGCTATGATGGCGTCCAGCTACAGCGCGAAGGAGGAAGACGGTCATCACTCCGGATCCGCGGGGCTCGGCGGAGCCGCCATCAGCACGAGAAAGCCCGACAACACCGCCTTCAAACAGCAGCGGCTACCGGCCTGGCAGCCCATCCTGACCGCAGGGACCGTGCTGCCCGCCTTCTTCATCATCGGCCTCATCTTCATCCCCATAGGAATCGGCCTGTACGTGACATCCAACAACATCAAGGAGTTCGAGGTTTGAGCCTGTTGCGCTGTGTTTATTGTCATTTTACTAACTACTATTCGCTCAGACTTTCCCTGAGGCGTGAATCTGGGCGTATGTGTTATGTAACCGCGTGTTAAACATGTATGCGTGTTTCTCTGCTTGACAGATTGATTATACCGGGACTGACACGTCCAGCCCGTGTTTTAACTGCTCTCAAAGCTTCAGCTGGAACAGCACGACTCCATGCAAATGTGTCCTGTTCTTCTCTCTAGACCAGCCTTTCGAAGTGAGTGTGTGTGACCTGACCATTATTTTGCATTCCTGGTGAAGCATAGTTGAGAAAAAAGTAAATATTCTGTCATTTACTCACACTCATGATGCTCCAAACCCACGTGACTTAACCCTGTAAAGCTTGACATATGACAAAACAGTCCAAAAAAATCTTTTTATTTAATGAAACAATTTATGGAACCTTTAGAGTCCACAAAATCTAAAAAAAAGTTTGCTTTTTTAATGTTTGAGTTACATATAGTATATCAGTGAGAAATCAAATGGAGCTTTATGGATGTTCATTGCTCTCTGGTGTTGTTCATTATTTAAAAATATGATGGAACCATAATACTTTTTGTTAGTAGTTTCATCTGATTACTTTTATCTGTACTATGAGGAAACAGTAGACCTAACAAAAACCTTCACTATCCTGAATGGTAACATTTAAAACACAGCACATATTATAAATACAGATGTTCCCAGTTTATTTTTAGGAAGGATATTTGATTGGAGATGATGATGGGCTTTCGTAACAGTTCCAGTTCTTGATTCTAACTCTATGTCCTCAGAGTAATGTCTTCATGTACTATGGCCTCTCAAATTTCTACCAAAACCATCGGCGGTATGTGAAGTCCAGAGATGACAGCCAGCTTAATGGAGATGAGCGCTCACTTAAGGTACTGCACATCTGTCTATCTATCTATCTATCTATCTATCTATCTATCTATCTGTCATCAAAAAATATAAACATATGAAAAACAGAGTTTCTATAAATCCATCAGTAACCCTGAAGAATGCAGAGTATCTATATCTGTCTGTTTATTTATTGATTGACAGCCGTAGTGTTAATAGAAACTAAATAGTTGAGCTGATTTTGAGCTCGGCTGTCTGACGTGTTTGACAGCATAGTATCCTCCGCCAGCACGAACACATGTCAACATAAAGTCAACAACTGCTGTATGACAGCAGGGTTGTGCAACATGGATTTAGAAACATCTTGACACCTATTATAGTGGAGCCCTGTCAATCACCGCCAGTCATTGTCACGTTTAATGAACTTTAAACTGACTGGCATTGCAATAGCTGCCACTTGTGAGTTTTCTTTTTTTTGTTAAGTTACAGTAGGTCTGCTGCATCCTGAGTACAAGAAGTACTTAATTCTTGATTTGATACTATACAGTTGCATGTTATTAATTGAAGCTCAAAGCATATTGTTATATTTCAGGAGCCAAGTAAAGAATGTGAGCCATACCGCACTAATGAAAACAAGCCTATAGCCCCGTGTGGGGCCATTGCTAACAGCATGTTTAATGGTAAGACCTGAATCTGAATACTTGCCATCGTAAGACTGTTTCCTCAAGAGTTTTAATATTGCTTGTCTCTTTCTCTCTTTGCTTCAGACACACTGGATTTGTTTTACATTGAACCCAATGGAACAAAAACACCAATTCCATTGGTCAAAAAAGGGATTGCATGGTGGACGGACAAACATGTGAAGTTCAGGAACCCTGGTGGAAATCTTACTGCTGTTTTTATAGGTAGATTAAATATACTTGTATATGTACTCTGATGAATTAGCATAGGTTTTTCCCATATCTCTAACTAAAACACTCCTCGTCTTCCAGAGACAGCGAAGCCGGTCAACTGGCGCAAGCCTGTTTATGAGCTGGACGTTGACACCGATAACAACGGCTTCATAAATGAGGATTTCATCGTGTGGATGCGCACAGCTGCTCTCCCCACCTTCAGAAAGCTCTACCGCATCATTCAGAAGAAGAACAACATGACACCCACACTTCCCAGAGGCAACTACAGCCTGGAAGTCACCTACAGTATCCTTGCACTGCATACCTTTAAAACATAAAGTAGGGCAGGCGATATATCTCGCGCGATATGCATGCGCATCTCGTCAGTAAAGCCGGTTCCGAGATTAGCGGTAAATCTCCATCACCTGTTTTCAAATGGAGCGGCATTTAATTCACAGAGCCGTAGTTCACTGACAAGCTACGCAATATCGCGTTCATTATCGCAGATGAATCGCCTTCGATATTGAACGCGATATTGTCAGTGAACTACGGCTCTGTGTATGCGCTCCGCCCAGGTGATGGAGATTTACCGCTAATCAAGGAACCGGCTTTACTGATGAGATGCGCATGCATATCGCGCGAGATATATCGCCCAGCCCTAACATAAAGAAATATTTCAGATTCTACGCAAGAAGCTTTTTGTAACATTCTGATATTATACGCAGATAACTATTCATTCTAAAAAATATTAAATTAGGAAAAATAAAAAATTATTCACTAGTGGTCTTTGACTTTTATAAGTATATTCTACTGTTCAAAAGTTCCGGGCCAGAATGATTTTTCTTTAAACAGAAATTAATATTAACATTTAGTTGATCAATTGAAGTGGCGGTAAAGACAATGTTACAAAAGATTTTAATAAATGTTGTTCTTTTGAACTTTCTAAAAATGGCAGTTTCTACAAAAATATGAAGCAGCACAACTGTTTTAACATTGATAGTAAAAAGTTAATCAAATGTTTTTTGAGTGCCGGATCAGCTGTTGTAATGGCTGCTGAAAATCCAGCTTTCCCATTACAAAAAATAAATTACATTTTAAAATATATTAAAATAGAAAATAGTTATTTTACATTGTAGTATTTTACAGTATTACTGTAATTTTGATCAAATAAATACACTTTGATGAGAATAAGAAACTTCTTACATTAAAAAAATCTTACTGATCACATAAGGTGTCAAAGGTGATGTATATTTGCTCTGAACTAGCTAAAACAATAATTTTTCCATCTGTGGAGTCATAACTGCTATTGTTGTCTTGTAGTCGAACAACAGTAAAGTCAAAATCTAGTTAAAATGGTCAAGCCATGTTGACCATAGACTTTTTTTTATTAAATAAACTACTAAATGAAGGAAGAGTGATATTAGTTTACCTTTGTATGTACCAATATAACAATACAAAGTAGTAAATATCTATATTTACGTAATATTATCTTTATGAAACCATTTTAAACTTCAAAGGAACTCCATGAGCAATAATCAGTGATAACCCAAGATATTGTTTTATGTGTTTGATCTTATTACAAAAGTGAAAGAAAGAACGAAAACTGATTAATAGAAATAAATTAATAGCTTGAAGATTTAATTTTTTTAATCAATTATCAGTTATTTTCTGAAGTAAAAATTATGGTTTTATTGTGCAGTTCTAAAACTCAATTTACAAAGAATACATTCAGTATATAGAATAGGCCTCATCATTAAATTTAAAGGGATGGTTCACACAAAAACCAAAATTCTGTCATTAATTACTCACCCTCATGTTGTTCCAAACCTGTAAGACTTTCGTTCATCTTTGGAACACAAATTAAGATATTTTTGGTGAAATCTGAGAGCTCTCTGACCAGGCCCGGATTGGCTAATCGGGAGCACCGGGAGGATTCCCGGTGGGCCGGTCTGGTTTTTTCGCCGCTAGGGCCGGTCGCCACTGGGTTGAAATATGGATGCTGTCCTTAGACTGCCTGCACTCACAACAGCCCCACTCTTTTTATTTTATTATTTTCTCACAGCTCATTATTATTATTTTCACAAGACCATATCAATAACAAATACTCAATTGATAATTAATCATTCCTTTTACATAACGTAGCCTTTTTTTTTTTTTTTTTTTTTTTTTTTAGCCGTTTGAGGAATGCTTTAAGACCAAAGCGGAATTCTCTGCTGCTCCCGCTTCACCTGGTCAGGACTCACGCTAACGGCAATAACCTTCACCATCCAGCGTTTTGATTTTGCCAAATCAGTTTGGGCAAATGCAAACCCAACTTATTGATCATGAACCCAACATCCAGCAAAGGAGGCAGAAAAACATTCAATCCACCTGAGAAGAGCGTCTTTCATTGTAAGTTAATGCTGTTAAATGAAATACAAAACAAACAAACAAAAAACTTCTCGCGTGTAGCCTGTTCTAAAGCCCTGTTCACGCCAAGCAAGGTAACAATAAAGATTTAGTTCTAAAAATGCGTTCTCAGTATTAAAGAATAGCAGCGTCCACACCACAACTATAACGATAAAGGCACAGAGAAACGATATCGTTGGAATCAGTTCCAGAACGATTTTCCAGCTGATGAACGGTAAAAACACTGACAGCCAATCAGAATCCATCCTGCTATAACGTGCCGAGAATTTAAACGGCAGACGCACCTGCTTAGAATAAACAGACGATATCGTTCGCTGGTGTGGACTCTAATATACGTTATCTTTATGTAGTTATCTTTATTGTTATCGTGCTTGGTGTGAAGGGCCTTTAAACATGGACCTCATTAAAACACCAGAAGCAGCTCACACTCACAAGTTTTTCTTTAATTTTAAAAAAATGTGCATGACATGCATAAATATGCAAAATATGCATTTTCATTCATTCAAAGGCTATGGTTGCAATAATATTTTGATTCAAAACTTTAAGTGCCATTGTTTAAAATACTTTATTGGCTGATGTTTCATAGACCTTCAGTTGTTATGCTTTCAAATTTCATGCCATTTGTAATTTAACAGTATTTTCTTCTCCTAAATTACTACACTTGTGACGTCACAATTCTATATTGGTACAATTTACATTTTTGTATGACATTAAATTTTTTTAGAATAATTGTACATAATAGGTTAAGCAAAACAATTGTTATTATTTCTGAGAACTTTTTAACTGCAGGCAGACATGACCTACATTGTGGTACAGTACAAATATTTGGAGCATCCCTTATTCTGTCCCTTATTTTCACTTAAAGAATAAACACTTATTTTCTGCAAGAATACACCAATAAAAACTATTTTCTTAAAGAATAAAAAGATAAAGAATCACATTTGTCCACTTATTTTCCATTTCTGAAGTTAATTATTAACCCTAATGCTGACGTAATTATCTTTTGACTTCTTTGACAGTGGCGCCTTGCTTAAAAAAAAGGAAAAAATAAAAAAACCCAGTTGTTGGAAATATGCAAGCAAAAAATAGGCTAATAGATAAAAAAAAGGGGTAATAGAAAGTGTAAAGGCTGCACCGAAAAGGCCAGTATATATATATATATATATATATATATATATATATATATATAAACACAACAAAACAAACAAAAAAAAAACAAAGTGGGCCGGTCTAAGGCATGAAACTCCAGGCCTGAAAATGAGTCCCACTCCGGCCCTGTCTCTGACCCTCCATAGACAGCAATGCAACTACCAGGTTCAAGGCCCAGAAAGGTAGTAAGGAAGTAAACCTACGAGAATACTTTTTCTGTATAAAGAAAATAAAAATAATGATTGTATTCAACAATTTCTTCTCTTGTGGACAAAAAGTATTCTCGCAGCTTCGTAAAATTACGGTTGAACCACTAATGTCACGTGGACTACTTTAACGATGTCCTTACTACTTTTCTGTGCGTTGACCACAGTAATTAATGACAGAATTTTCATTTTTGGGTGAACTATCCCTTTAAGCAAAGTGCACACACTGGTTGATTGGATATATTCGAATAAGTTCTGAATTGATATTATTTCCTCAACCACTCGCCCCTCAGACTACCCCGTGCGCAGCTTTGAGGGCCGGAAGCGAATGATCCTCAGCACCATCTCCTGGATGGGAGGGAAGAACCCCTTCCTGGGCATCGCCTACATAACCGTGGGCTCCATCTGCTTCTTCCTCGGCGTAGTGCTCCTCTTCATTCATCACAAATACGGAAACCGCAACAACAGCTCTGATATTCCCAATTAAGCTTGTCGAGTGCATGCGATCTGTCAGGCGCAGGGTTTGAGTAGCATGCTTCGATTTGGCGTTTTAAAGGTGCAAGAGCATTTGACCACTTGATATTCTGTCTATTTATTACTCAAGATGTTGTGTCCACTTCAAAGTTTTATTTTTTTATTTTTTCTGATGATGGTTGGTGGTTCATTTCAAGCATGGTTTGGCCGTCGATATGCACATATGTCTGAGGTTAGTGTGAGATTACAACATACATCCAGGATAAAGACCAAGTTGTATAAAATACAGGAAATGAATGTATATTTGTATTTCATTGAAATTGTTTTACTTTTGGCCAAAAGTGATGTTTAAACAGGGCAACATATGACTACTTTTAACAGTTTAATGTACAAAGAATAAGTTCAGTTTTCCTCGAGGTTCATAAAGGCAAATACTGTGGCTCTGTTTACTTCCAAACTTTGTTGTGCCAGATTATGGTAGGGATCAATATCAACTACCATTAAACTTTAAGGATTGTTCAAATCGTTTTTGTTTCCTGGAGATGCTTGCGCTCTTTAAAGAAGCTTTGCTATGTGTAATTCATGGCTTGCAAGGACCAAACGTTTCGTTCTTTGTCTATTTAATTGAAACTGTCTTGGGTCATGTCTTTAAGTGTTTCAGCATGTCTGCCTCTAACAAATAAGCACTTTAGAATGTAATAAGCCATACATTTTTTGGCCAGTTTTTACGAGTGTGTGTTTTGCTGTTGGGTGAATAAAATGTGTAATTGCTGAATTTACTGAGAATTTCTCATGATTGTGTGTTGAAGTATCCTTTGCACTCTTCAGTAGCAGGAGGTGATACCAAAGACGACACTGAAGACAAAATTAGCATTTTAAATCATTTAAAAAGTGTTATTTTCCTGTATTGAATTGGTGTATTTCCTATTTAAACAGGACGTTTAGATGGAACATATCAAAAGGCTCATCTTATTTTTTTTTATTTTTTTTTAAATATGCAAGCGGCTTTAGTATCACAATCTGAAACCATAGGTTTGCTATTGAAACAATTTTGAAAGTATAGGTTACCAAAAATTGCTCACAGTCATGTTTTTTATTTTATTTTGTTGTTAAATGAAAAATATATTTGCATATGTAATAGCACAGAAGTTTGAAACAACTTCGATATTTTCATTAATTAAATAAATAAATAAATAAATGCAGGTTTGGAATGATCCTCTGCAGTGAATGGGTGCCGTCAGAATGAGAGTTTAAACAACTGATAAAAACATCACAATAAACTACAAGTAATCCACATCACTCCAGTACATCAATTAACATCTTGTGAAGTAAAAAAAAAAAAGTATATTTGCAAGAAACAAATCCATCATTAGCATGTTTTTAACTCCATAATCCATAATACTGCTTTCTCCAATGAAAATGTCACCTGAATCAGGAGAGAAATATGCAAAGATGAAGAACCACAAGTGAAAACAGTTCTCAAAAAATATGTCTGTGGATTCTGGTGTGAAATGAAAACAGGTGATGAACTTCACTGGAGCGTTATGGATTATGGTATTTAATTTTAACGGTTTAAAGTTAAAATGTTTTGATGGATTTGTTTATTACAAACACGCAGCTTTTCACTTCACAAGATGATAACCGATGGACTGGACTGGAGTGGAGTGGATTACTTGTGGATTATTTTTATCAGCTGTTTGGACTTTAATTCTGACGGCACCCATTCACTGCAGAGGATCCATTGGTGAGCAATTGACGTAATGCTAAATTTCTCCAAATCTGTTCAGATGAAGAAACAAACTCATCTACATTTTGGCTGGCCTGAGAGTAAGTACATTTTCAGCAATTTGTAATTTTGGGGTGAATTATTCCTTAAAAACCTTTTAGTGGTGATATTTTAGAAGATGCTTCCTGGGGCCTGTTTCATAAAACATGTTTGCCAAATAAGCTAGGTTTATTTCAGTTAGTCTGACTTATTGTCAGTTGATTTGGTTCAAAATAAGTCAGACTAACTGAAATAAGCCTGGCTAATTAGGTAAACTTGTTTTATGAAACAGGCCCCTGATCTGTTTTGATCTCTCTAATAAAATGGTTTTTAGACATGGTACCCCAGTAATACATGATAATACAATTGTTTTTTTAAACCAAAGCTGGGATAATTGTTAAAAAGTCAATGTGATAAGAAAGCATGTGATGAATAAATGATGCGATTTGATCAAGAAAGAGGAATATTTGCTCTTCTTTTGTGATCAGTGAGACTCAGATTGTGAATGCATGTATAGCAGAAGGTATGCAACACTATCTGCTTATTATGATAAGCAACAGAGTTATTTCTGTTAGAAGTCTTCAAACTAAAACCCAAACTGGATCAGTAAAAAGGACCAGGAATCAAGGCATCTGTAAAGCTGTGAATCTGATAGCCTCTGGCTTCTTCATTACACCATAAGCAGCATCTGTTCTCTCCTGCTGTTGGTATGTTGGACTGCATGAAAGAGCAGCTGTAGAACAGCCCAGAGGAAAAGTGCTGGACTAATTACCTGCTTCCCAACCCAAGTGCCTGTTTCACTTGCTCTCACATGGTCAGCCCACCTCTGGACCACGGCTGACCCCACACAACATCA
This sequence comes from Tor tambroides, assembly GCA_021397915.2. Taxonomy (NCBI): domain Eukaryota; kingdom Metazoa; phylum Chordata; class Actinopteri; order Cypriniformes; family Cyprinidae; genus Tor; species Tor tambroides. The sequence goes on along the minus strand of JAFVLL020028651.1, from coordinate 1,571 downwards.
GCAGCGATTGAGATGTGCTGGTGTGAGATAATGATGTGCACTGCAGCTCATGTGACTCGAACGTTGTGTTCCTGTTTCTCTGTTCTCCTGTCAATTAGTGACAGACTTTCTTAGCAAGTTCAGTTAATGATCTTGGGTGTCAGAGAGAGTGAGACTTCCCAGAAGATTTAAAAGCAGTCTAGAATTTGAAAAGTTGCATCTGTTTAGAAAATGACTCAGCAAGTGTACATATGTCTCAGTGTGAAGTCTGTCAGCTCTTTCATCTGCTGATGTTGATATATCAACCAATTTGTATGTTGTATACAGGTCCATATATATTTGGACACAGGCACAATTTTTATTATTTTAGCTGCTGACCAAAAAACATATTCAAGTTACAGTTATATAATGAATATGGGTTTTTGAGGGTACTCTCATCAAAATTGGAGGAAAGGTTAAGGAATTACAGCTCTTTAATATCTACCTCCCCCCTTTTTCAAGGGACCATAAATAATTGGACAACTGACAGTTTCATGGACAGTCGTGGGCTATTCATGTATAGCAGGTAAAAGTTCTGGAGTTGATTCTAAGTGTGCTGTTTGCTTTGGAAGCTGTTGCTGTGAACCCACATCATGCGGTCAAAAGATCTTTCCATCCAAGTGAAACAGGCAATTGTTAGGCTTCAAAAACAAAACCAATCCATCAGAGAGATGATTAGGAGTGGTCAAATCAACAGTTTAGTACATTCTGAGAAAAACAGAATGCACTGGTGAGCTCAGCAACATAAAAAGGCCTGAACGTCCACAGAGGACAACAGTGGTGGATGATTGGAGGATCCTCTCCTTGGTAAAGAAAAACCCTTTCACAACATCCAGCCAAGTGAAGAACACTCGCCAGGAGGTAGACGTGTCACAGTCCACAATCAAGAGAAGACTTCACAAGAGCAAATACAGAGGGTTCACCACAAGCTGCATACAAGGCCAAATTAGACTTACCAAAAAACATCTAAAAAAGCCAGACCACCTCTGGAAAAGCATTCATTGGACGGCTGAAATTAAGATCAACCTGTACCAGAATGACGGGAAGAAAAACTTCCCGGGAGAAGGAGAAGGCTTTGGAACAGCTTATGATCCAAAGCATACAACACCATCTGTGAAACATGGTGGAGCAGTGTGATGGCATGAGCATGCATGGCTTCCAGTGACACTGGGTTACTGGTGTTTAGTGATGATGTGACTGAAGACAGAAACAGCCGGATGAATTCTGAAGTGTAGGGATATACTGTCTGCCCAGATTCAGTCAAATGCAGCAAAGCTGATTGGATGGCGAAGTCCTAATCAGCTGAACACCTCTGGTGTGACTTCAAATGCAGACCTTGAGCCAAAATCTCATCACCATACACCAATGACTTGTACATACACAATATGGACAAAAGTATTGGGACACCCCCTTCTTTAGAACAGGAAAAGGCACTTCCAAAACTGTGGCAACAAAGATGGAAACATAATTCATGTATTTTAAAAAATTGTATTTCCATCTCTGTTGCAACAGTTTTGGAAGTGTCTCAAATGATTGTACCCATATGTACAAGT
>JAFVLL020028650.1:71419-89015 GCA_021397915.2 Tor tambroides | reverse complement strand
GCTGCAGTCTAAATGAGATTTGGAGTTCTGGCTTTATTTGGATCAGGCACATGATTGTGCCAGAACAGAGTATTTTAACTGCAAATAGAGCTGCACGCAATACTTGGTCAAAGCCAAGAAAAACACTTTACACAGAATTATGATTATTTCCTCTTTTATTACATAAGGCAAACAACTCCTCTAATACTGGCTGTCTAGACTTGCATATTATTTTCATGCTCTAGTTGTGATCTAAAATTCATAATTTTTGTCTGTCGGACCCTTTAGGAGAGATCTTTGAGCTGAAGGCAGAGCTCAACAGTGATAAGAAAGAGAAGAAGAAGGAGGCAGTGAAGAAGGTCATTGCGTCTATGACGGTGGGAAAAGATGTCAGGTAAGACGAGCCTTTTCACATGCAGTGTTTATATGAATGGCTCACTGTTTTTTATGCTACTCTGTATGTCAACCATCCCGTGTTTTCATTGGGACAGTATGAATTTATGGAGTTCTGAGCTAAATTTTTTATTTTTTTTTTTCCAGTGCTCTGTTTCCTGATGTTGTGAACTGCATGCAGACGGATAATCTGGAGCTGAAGAAGCTGGTCTATCTGTACTTGATGAATTATGCTAAGAGCCAGCCGGACATGGCTATTATGGCAGTCAACACCTTTGTGAAGGTAGTGTTCAGGCGAAACGACAGATAGTATTTTTAATATTTTATCATACAATTTGCACAGGCAGTAGATATGGTTTACTAGATATTCATATGCTTTACAATGCAAAAAAAAAAAAACGAAAGTGTAATATATGGATTATAAAACATGCTCTGAAGTTTAGACAGATGAAATTCCCCCTCTGGACTGTGAAGTTCTTAAAAGGCATGACATAAGCCTGGCAGCAGCAGAGAAGCTCTCATCTCTCTGAGTGCTAGAATAGTCGGTCTTTAGAGAATGGTATAGGCTGCATGGCAGTCACTCCATCAGTACTAATGAGTTTTTGCTGCCTTCTCACACACCTGAGAATGGAACGAGAGACACATTACTGAAGCGACTAACTAGACAAAGACTAAAGCAAGTAGGCAATAAGGCCCATCACAGCAAAAATATTCTAGGTCCCTCAGGATCTCTGTCATATATTACACATCTCAGTTCTTTTGAACTTTGCATTCATCATAGAATCCAGTAGTAAATGTGTTTATATGTGAATATATTTTCAAAAAAATATTAAACAGCACATGTTTTCAACATTAATAATAAGAAATGTTTCTTTCAAAAACATAAAACAACAATGTCTATATTTTAGAGATAATGTGTGTTGGTGATCTGTTCTCTCCTGCAGGACTGTGAGGACCCGAACCCTCTGATCCGTGCACTGGCTGTGCGCACCATGGGCTGCATCCGAGTGGACAAGATCACTGAGTACCTGTGTGAACCTCTAAGGAAGTGTCTGAAAGATGAGGACCCTTACGTAAGGAAGACTGCTGCAGTTTGTGTCGCCAAGCTGCATGACATTAACGCCCAGCTGGTGGAAGACCAGGGCTTCCTGGACACCCTGAAAGACCTGATCTCTGACTCCAACCCCATGGTGAGACATTATAACCCAAATAGCCAAATAAGATAAAAACAATGTAAGATACATAACTGACATGTGAAAGGAACATAAAATCCAAGTCCTGGTAAGATGCTGACAGTGTTCCAAAAAAAATAATCTCTGAACTTAGATAAATATCCCTGAGTGCATTTGTACTCACGCTAATCCACTTGCCCACGCACTAATTTTGTTTTAAGGGCATCTGTGGCCTTGTCGGTGCCATTTAGCTCTCTCTTAGTCTCCATGGTGTGTAATTACATGCTATTGTTGTGCGAAACTCGAGACTATTCACACACACTACCACTGTATTGAGTTTAATGCCTCTTTTTTTCCTCCATTAGGTGGTGGCAAATGCAGTAGCGGCTCTGTCCGAGATAGCAGAGTCTCATCCTAACAGCAACCTTCTGGACCTGAACCCTCAGACTATTAATAAGCTCCTGACAGCCCTTAATGAATGTACTGAGTGGGGCCAGATCTTCATCCTTGACTGCCTGGCCAACTACACGCCCCGTGACGACCGCGAGTCACAGAGGTCAGAGGGCAGTGTTATTTCATCAGTCCTGTGTGGTGGACTCTACACAGTTTCTCTAATGATGTCTACATAAAACACAAACGCTTGCTTCACTTATAAAGCTGATCTAGTGTAGCACCTAGTATCTGCATTGATTACCTGAATTGAATTTAATTAGACCAGAGTGGGCTTTATGAATTTTAAGAATCAATATTTGATTGTTCAAATGTAGTTTGCAATTGTAGAATTTTATTTAATTTTTTACCAGGCGTAATTCAGGCGATATTAAACTACCCAGCCTGTCTTTGCCCTTAAAGATTCGTTTTTTCCTCTGCCTTGTTGAAGGATGTTTCTCTCTCTCCTCCCACAGTATCTGTGAGCGTGTAACTCCACGGCTGTCCCACGCTAACTCTGCCGTGGTTCTGTCTGCTGTGAAGGTTCTGATGAAGTTCATGGAAATGCTTCCTAAGGATCTAGACTATTACGGCACTCTTCTAAAGAAACTCGCTCCTCCATTGGTCACGCTGCTCTCTGCTGAACCTGAACTGCAGTATGTTGCCCTGAGGAACATTAACCTCATTGTACAGAAACGGTAGGTGCAGAGCTGTGGAAAATAAATTTGTTCATATGAAGCGAAGATGGTTTGTGTATTTCAAACGTTAATGCACGTAATAATTTAAGTTAATAATGTTTTTGTAAATAAACTTATAATTTTTTCTTTTCATTTTTCTTTTGTGTTTCTACCAGCCCTGAAATTCTGAAGCATGAGATGAAGGTTTTCTTTGTGAAATATAATGACCCAATCTATGTCAAACTGGAGAAGCTGGATATCATGATCCGCCTGGCGTCTCAGGCCAACATTGCTCAGGTGAATGAACCGCCACCCCCACCGCTACACTTCACTAATGTAAAACATTATCTCTGCCTGATCATTTATGTTCATATTTTGTAGTTGTTTTTTCCCTCTTTTTTTCCCTCATTAATAGCCAGGTTTCCATCCAAAGTTGCAAACTTGTGTCCAAAATTTGTTTCCATCCACAAGTCAAAGAGAACAAAATTGCCACTTCCTGATAAACTGGCATTACATATCACAAAGATAAGTGGGAGAAGCCACTGAATATAATAATTTTCATTTATAATAAATGAGTGCCTTAAGAGCAAGCAGACGAAACACAGTGAATGCAGTCATTGCTTTCGTGGATGCCTGCTGTTCGGGAACGCAGTTGTGTAACAGTTCTGGGAGGCAATAATACAGAAATACTTTGATGACAGACTTGGCTTTGGCATTTCAGAATGACCATAACAACATTTCAGATGCTGTGCAACAAGATCAGTCCGCTGGTTAATCAGGTCATCCTGTCCCATCACGCAAAGTCACATGACTTTTTTTGATGCGCATGGGGGAATTTATTCAGCAAATGTGTTTCCATCTCCCATTATTTGCATACCCTTTTTCGCACAAGACAAAAACCACCTCAAGCGAGTGTAATTTTGGCGTTTCCATCACTCATTTCTGATGCGATAATTCAAAATCCGAAGTAAAACATGATGATGGAAACATAGCTAATGACAGCAGCAAAGTTTATTTGTGGTCTGCCCAATTTTTAATGTCATGAGGCAACGATTTTTGTCATGACAAACTTATAGGGACTTTTTATTTTTATCAAATAATTAAATAATGTTTAATATGTACTTACAAATTTGTTTAGCATTTCTTCTTTTTTCTAGCCTTTTTATTATTTTATTGTTTTATTTATTAAATGTATATTAAATCTGTGTCTGTGAAGCTAAAATTGCAATAAACATAAATATTATTATTATTACTACTACTACTTACATTTTATAATGTCCTTCATAATTTTTTGTTTCTGTTGTTTGATTAGTTTTTATTGTTTTTCTTTTTTGAAATCCTGAAACTTTTATTTCCATGTTTATGTTTTCTTTTCACTCACTTTTGGACTCCACTGTGTATCACATTAACATTTAAAATGTATGCTCATGAGAGTCTGTTTGTGTGGTGTAGGTGCTGGCTGAGCTGAAGGAATATGCCACTGAAGTGGACGTCGACTTTGTGCGTAAAGCTGTGCGAGCCATTGGCCGCTGCGCAATTAAAGTAGAGGTGAGCTTGCCTGACCCTGATTAGGATAGCGTTATTATTAACTTAATTAACACTGGCAGTCTGATGAGTGTTAATTTTAATTGTAAAGTTCACCACTCCTAATGAAAGGATTCAACCTGATGCGAAACAAAAGCCAACTGCCTAATTGGTTAACTGATGATACCGTTTGTGCTTTAGCAGATTAGCTTATCTGTCTTTCTGTCTCTGCTGTCCTTGTTACAGCAATCAGCAGAGCGTTGTGTCAGCACACTGCTTGACCTCATTCAGACCAAGGTCAATTATGTGGTGCAGGAAGCCATTGTGGTCATCAAGGACATCTTCCGCAAGTACCCCAACAAGTAGGTTTTTCTGTGTTTCTTGTGCAATTTCCCCTGTCCCTGACCTCTTTGTCACTAAAGCTCCCTCACTTTACTGCATACTATTTCTGTTTGGCTAAGGTCTCTGTTCAGCCATGCCTTTCATAGTAAAATGTGTTGAAGAATTCAATAAAGCTTCACTAAACCCAGCCCCAGCTTCATTGTTGCTTTTCTCTTGAATGTACTGTCAGGTATGAGAGTGTGATTGCTACTCTGTGTGAGAACCTGGACTCTCTTGATGAGCCTGAGGCACGGGCAGCCATGATCTGGATTGTGGGAGAGTATGCAGAGAGGATCGACAATGCAGATGAGCTGCTGGAGAGCTTCCTGGAAGGCTTCCATGATGAGAGCACACAGGTGAAGTGCCTTTCAAATTGCTTTATTAAATATGCTGTAATAAGTACAGCAGACTTGTGATATGCATGCAGTGTGTTAAGTTGCTTCAGTGCACATAAAGAAAAACTACAACAGTGTAATAGCATGACTTTTTGCTGTGGTATCAAAATTGGACTCTTTCACTGGTAGTGGTAATGACTACTGAAATTTTGGTTGGGTAACAACAATACCATACTACCCTAGTGAATACTGTAATGAACTTGTCTCTTGGAAAATCGTGTTACCAGATTTGTCCCTGTGTTAATGCTTTTTCACGCATCTCTTTCAGGTGCAACTGCAGTTGCTGACAGCTATTGTGAAGTTGTTCCTGAAGAAACCCACTGAGACCCAGGAGCTGGTGCAACAAGTGCTGAGTCTCGCCACACAGGTGAGATATCCACACGGGTGCTTATCAAAGCACACGTTTCAGTGAGAAAATGACTCTGCACATATACTTGCTCACACCTTCAAGGACACCCTCTGTAGGTGTTGCCATCCTCAAATGGCAGATCTATAAAGCAAAGCCGTTTGGCTTTCTGACTCACTCTGAAGAAAACGAGATATTCAAAAAATTGTTACTCAACACACTAGCTATGTTTCCATCCATCCACCTATTTTTATGCGCATTTTGGAATATCGCATAAAAAAACGCTGGATGGAAGCGCCAAGATGCGCATAAATTCTAAAAATGCGCATAAAAAACTTATGCGCACATTTGAGTAGGATAATTTTTTTTTATCCGATAAGAAAAAATGCGCATAAACTACGATGGAAACACATTTACTGAATAAATTCCTCCATGCGCATCAAAAAAGTCATGTGACTTTGCGCTATGAGATGGGATAACTTGACTAACTAGCGGACCGATCTCGTTCACAGCATCTATATGTTGTTATGGTCGTTCTAAAATGTCTGAGGAAAGTCTGTCATCGAAGTATTTCTGTATAATTACTGTCTTGCATGACTGCGTTCCCAAACAGAAGCATTCACCTCCGAAAGTAATGACCGTATTTATTGTGTCTCGTCTGCTCGTTCTGAGGTACAAGTAATTTATGTCATATATGAAAATTATTATATTAAGTGGCTTCTCCTATATTCTTAGTGATATTTAGAGCCACAGTTTACCAGGAAGCGACGATTTTGTTCTCTTTGACTCGTTGGATGGAAACGGTGGTTTATTCGCATATGTTTTATGCGATATTCCAGTTTTGCGCATAAATTTAATTCGAATCTTTGGATGGAAACATAGCTACTGATGCATTTATTCTTTTTTTAACAAAATGCTGTAATTGCTTTTTGTAACTGCAGGCAGACAATAAGAGGATAAACAAACCACAAAATGGAAGACTTCTAATTAGTAAACATGTCTCAAATGAATGTCAAGTGCACAGGAAACAGATGATGATTATAAAAGCGTCAGGAGTTAGAAGGATTAGTCTCCTGCTCCTGTGCCTCTGTTAGACTGCATGACCTGCTCTGTTTTAATATATTATATATGTGCATATGTACATATTTGTATCATAATGCAATGTAAATAGTAAACCACCGTTGGGTTAGAGCTTGTGGGCCAGAGTTTTGAAACCCTGTACTATATCAAAACAGCAGGTTTATAACAGGTTTATATTTATTAAACATGTATATAGAGTTGTTAATGCTTTCTTCCTCTGTGCCAGTTAGGAATGTATTTGCTGTTAACACGTTTTTTACATCATCAGAATAAGCTTTTTAAGCAGCTGTGTTGCAGAATAAGGGCACCTTAATCTTTGTATTAATTTTTTTTCCAGTTATAGAGAGTGCTGCTTATCCATTGACTTCAGATGGATGTAGCACAAACATGCTTGCTTGATAAAGATCTTGCACATCAAGCAAGCACATTTGAGATTCCACACTAACCAGTAAAATTTGTTTTGGCACATCAAGCAAGCACAGTTGAGCTTATGTTGACCATATTTGATGTGTTCTATGTAGGGGCGTTGATCAGTATGTGAATTATGTGTAAATAAAAGGCTAATTAAAATATATTCGTCATATCAAGTAGGATGGAGTTGACAATAATGATTAATCAGTTTTAATCAATCTCCATTTCAATGAACCAATATCAATTCTTAAATTCCAGAAATCCCAAAGCTCTTTTAGCCTATGCTGTTTTCTTTTGATGTGTGAACGAAGCTTCACAAAAATATTGTTTTGTAGTGTAACTCCATCCAATTACAGTAGTAAGCCTTGTGCTTTGTTACTTTTAAAATGAATGTATCAGCTTTCAAATTTTATACGTTTTATCACAAAATCTAAACAATGAATACTGATTTGATGCTCTTTAAAGTGACGTGACAAATCACCGTAGCCACCTTAGTTCAAGCGGCTGTGCGGGGTGCACCTGAACCGATCATCTCTTCCTCTCTACTACTAGTTATAGCATGAAATAAACATACGTGAACATCAGATGTTGAAAGAAAGAGTACAACTTACTGAAATATATCATGTCTTGTAAACAATGTCACGTAACGCTGCATTTAAATCGCTACATTCAATGCTCATAACTCGACCGTCCACTAGAAAAAAATGCTTAACCTGTTAGTGATATCTCATTTATTGTATGTTTGAATAAATCAGTCATGAAAACTAATTTTTATGACCGCCACAGTTTAAATGATCATATTTCTAATTAGTAAACATGTCTCAAATGAATGTCAAGTGCACATAAATGATCAACAACGAATTGAAGTAGAAACATAATTATAAGCCCTATCATTAAAAAGTTGACATAAAATGTGTGTAAACATTTTATTTGAGTATTTATTGTTATATCTAAAAATAATTACATTTAATTTAATTTGGAATCTGTTGTAAATTTTAAACTCTCTTTAATCGATTTGTGAAATCTGTCCATACCCACCCTTAAAGGGGTCATCGGATGCGACATGCACTTTTGCAAATTGTTTGAACTGAAATGTGTGTTGGCAGTGTGTGTACACAACCACCCTATAATGATAAAAATGCACCCAGTGTTTTTTTTTTTTTAATGTTAAATCATTTCCCCTTTTTCAAATCGAGCCGATCTCAGATGCCTGTCAGTGTGACGTCACACAGACCAAGGCTGCTCCCACGATAGCTGACTGACAGTAGCGTTTCAGAACCTTTTGCAAAAATTTTATCCTTTAAAACTCATCTTTGATTATCAAAATGACATATTTAAATGTTTTTTCTTGTGAAAATAATTTTCTCATGCCTTAAAATAGCTTGAATGTAACTCTACACCCTTGCCTCATTTACAATACGTGGATCTATGAATACGCACACTAGCCCCGCCTCCACTCAGTCACACACCAGCCAGCCAGGGCCTCCTGATCCATCAACTGAACTGTAGTAAAAGCAGAAATAAACTGGTATGCTCAACGTAAGCAAGGAGACTGCTGGCTAACTCCTTGAGGTAACATTATCTGTTTGCGCTGGTTTGTACACGGATAATGACTGATAAATCTATGTTTTTACTAGCGCACAACTACAGTGGATACTGTAACATTCGTTAAATTTACTTACTTGACGATGTTGTGTCCTCAAAATGCCTTGAAGACTCGACTACAGCCAAGTTTGTGATTCCAGATCACGCCCGCGAGCATATGCGTGTGATGTGCGGATGTCAATGCGGGAGAGGTGTGTCTGACTCCGGGCTACTTTTACATTGTTGCCGCGGGTCATTATTCAAGTTAGCGGTTCTAAATACAAATAAATAAGCGCTAGCAGCACACGACATTGTGAAAATAGGGGGAAATATTAATAGTTAGCGAAACATCTACAGAAAAATATAACTTACCGGATTAACCTGGCTGCCTTCTCACTAGACCCTCTCGCAGCACAGTTAATGATATGCTAAGGATAGGATCCCTTGACGCGATTGGTTATTGAAATTTGTGAGGCTGTTTCAAACCGCGCTTCTGTGACTGCCATCGGGAAGCTGCAGTTTTAAGGAGAAAATACTCGGCAATGGTGTTGATAAATAGATTGGCACATGGTTTGTATAAAAGCAAAAACACCACATAGACAAATAAACAACATAAAAAAGTTTATTTTCACCACAGGGGGACTTTAACCAAACTATGTTACAGACTTTTCATTAAGACCCTAAAGAATCATTTCAACTTGTGGAAAATAGGCATCTGATGACCCCTTTAATGTAAAGCAGTCTTAAATGTCAATTTGGAATAAAGTACTTAATTTATATGGTTTACTTTTACTTTGTCTTTATGTACCTTTTGCAACTTGAAAATGTTGATGACAGATTAGTTTAATGCGTGTGTGTGTATCAGCTAGGGAGCATGTATGTGTGTCTGATCTCATTAATATTCAGAGAAGCCGTGAGCTTGTGCTGTCAGACTGGGATCTGAGATTGAATCTTGTCATTATTAACTTTGAGTTTCAGTGCCACAGGCTGTACTTGCCGCTAGGGTTCTGTCAGAATACCAAATGTCCTCTTTTATCCCAGGTGCTGTTTTATGTCCTCAAGATCTAATTCTCTCACCGCTGTTTTGCTCTGGGTGTTGCTGGCGTACCACTTGATCTTATCACACAGATGAATTGAATTGGTGCTCACAGGAGTTTTGCATTATTTACACAAGACTGTCCTTCAGATGAGATTTTGTGGAAAGAACCAGTCGCCTCATTTTCTCTTCCTTCTTCTAAAATCACACATCATAAACAGTGTATGATTCCCTTGGGTTCTCTGTTGGTCAATTTCACTTTCCCTGTATTTTGCTTGCTTTAACTCTGCAGGATTCTGATAATCCTGACCTGCGTGACCGTGGCTACATCTACTGGCGTCTGCTCTCCACAGACCCTGTGGCGGCAAAAGAGGTGGTCCTGGCCGAGAAGCCTCTGATATCAGAGGAGACGGACCTGATTGAGCCCACCTTGCTGGAGGAGCTTATCTGTCACATTGGCACTCTGGCCTCAGTCTACCACAAACCTCCCAGTGCTTTTGTGGAGGGCAGCCGTGGTGTTCAGCACAAGAGACTTCCTGCTCGTGCTGGCTCGTGAGTCTCTGTTTATATTGTTTTCTTATTTTTATTTTAGTGTTGTCAGTCAATTAAATAAAATTAACTAACTATTCACACGTTTTTTCTTAAATTAATTGCGATTAATCCCACCTAACTTTAAAGTTTTTACATATGCTGTTATATTGCAATAATTTCACAGTCAATCTTTAAATTAATGTACAAACAACATAAAGACAGTATATTTTTAATATTTGTTTAGTGGCATCTTTTTTTTTATGACTGAAGGCCAGTATCACTGTTACCAGTACTACTGATGTCTCTAGGAAATTTTTCTCCCTAATATTTAATCATTGACTATAGCGATTCAACATTACAGTATAATTGAGAGCTATCAGTTTTAACATGTATTAGACTTTAAAAAATAACTTCTAATTTAAGTGAACTTAAAACAATCTTCACATAAACCCGTTATAATAAATGTCAAATTCACCTGTGCCTTCAGCAAGTAGGAAATATACAGAAATTGAATGAAGTTATCAAAACTAAATTTTAAATTAAATATAGATGAATCCTTAAAGTTACAAAAGTTATTGATGTTCTCTTTTTCTGTTGCTCTTTGATTAATAATCACAGCAGCTGGGTTATTAGGTTATTTCTACAAACACAGTACCGTTTCCGCGGCCGTTTGACTATGCGAATTGGAGTACACGTCTGAAACATCTCCGGTTTGATGTGGTCGTAAAGACTTTCCGTGTTTTTATTTATATATATATATATATATATATATATATTATAATTTGATAATTTCTCTCTCTCAGTGGGGAAAGTGCCGAGAACCCTGATGTTGGCCAGTCTGGGCCTTCTGAAGCTCCACCTGCTGTCATTCCATCTCAAGGTGATCTTCTAGGTGACCTGCTGAACTTGGATTTGGCTCCACCCGCTGCCACTGTCCCTTCAGTGCAGCCCTCAATGCAGATGGGAGCCATGGACCTACTGGGAGGAGGTCTGGATAGTCTGGTATGTTCATCTTTGTTGTGAAATTAGATTCATTTAAAGGGGAAAAACAGTGTAATTACTGAAATGAATATACCCATCTGTTCCTTTAACGATCTGTGTGTGTATACAGAGGCATGCAAGGCTTTCGGTAATGTGTTTTTTCCATTGTTCAGCTCACACGTTGTAGGACATTTATTTTGAGTTAGCGTTGACCTGAACAGCAGGATCCAGACCTGCTTTACTAAATTGAGATCATCTAATCCCAGGTCTGATCTCAGATCTGATCCCAGATCAGCCCCCTCCTTCTTAAACGCACATCCAAAGTCTCTTAACCAGTGAAATTGTGTCTGTTGAGAAATCACAGATGGTCTTGCGTAATTACAGTTAACTTTCCTTGCCTGCATTTCCCCTCTGGTCTTCTCTTTGTCTTTTTTGACTCTTATTTTTTTTTTTTTTTTGTTCCTCTCTTTTATCCTTATGCAACACTTGCAGATGGGCGATGAATCAGATACGGTAATTAAACTAAGTGAAAGAGGAAGCAGACACTTTCATATCATGCCATTTCATTAGTCTAAATTGCGGATCTGGGTATCCAGTGTACTCATCACACCAGCAGAGGGCTGCTTCAGCTACTGCAGTTTAATGTATATTTACACCCTCAGCATTTTTATTTACAACCATTTGTAACTAGTATCAACATGAGTAAAATATCTCCAGGATGTTTTTTTTTGTGATCACACATCTTGTATGAACATTCCTGGACTTGATGCAACCACATGTTATTTTTCTGAGAGTCATATCAATATTTTTCGTAACTAAAGTTCATGAATGTTTATAGTATAGAGTTTTAGAAATCCCCTGCATCATTCCCCTCATTTCTTCTGCTTTCATCCATTGGAAACATTTCATCCATTTCTCATTCCTCTATCAGCCGGGAGTTTCCCACAGGACAGAGGTGCAGTCTCCCCAGCCATCATCTGATTATAATGAGAGAGAGGTCTGTGTGGGTGTTCTCACCTTTTGAGTTCATCCTTAAAAAGTTCATCTGTGCTGATCTTAGACTAGTCCCCGTTGCCAAACATAAACTGCTCTCAGATCAGTATGAAGGAACCATAAGAGCACCTTTCCTCCTTTTTGTTTCAGTGTTTGAGTTTGTAGCGGTAGTTGTAGTCACATCTCATACAAGATGTTTAGTATGTTGAAAGTAGGGGTGGGCGATATGGCTAAATTAGTTTTCATGATATGAGTAATTTTTTTTCAACAATATGTGTGTATATATGTATATGTTATTTTTGTTATTTTAGCTTTGTTATTAAAAAGACAGTACCATTCATTTATACCGTTTTGTTAGTGGGAACATTCAAGGACATACTGATATTCTAAAGAGACTTCTGTCTAGAAAATTACTGCTTGTTTAGTAAAGTAGAATATTGTAATATTATACTTAGATCTTTGAATAATACAAGGGCAACAGAAGTTCGTAATCTTTTATGTATGTATTGATTTGTAGAATGGTGCTTTCTCACACAAATCTCAAGCCACAATGATAGGCTGTTGTGAGTGGTTGACTATGTATTTGCTAAGGTGATGTGTGTGTGTGTGTATATATATATATATATATATATATATATATATATATATATATATATATATATATGCGTGTGTGTGTTATTTTTGTTATTTTAGCTTTGTTATTAAAAGTAAGAGCAAATGTGCACATCTAAAGAATAAGACAAATACAATACATTTATTTTTTTCAGGTGCAGTATATCTATTTAACAATAGTATTTAAGTAAGAAAAAAAGAGTAATCAATGTAAAATAAAACACTGCATAGTCTTCGCTGTATGAATTAGATATACACTGATTTTTACACTGAAAGCTACAAAAGATGTTCAGTCAATAGCAGTGAGTGATTTTCTCTTTTTTTCTTTGCTGTTTAAGGGCCTAGACAGCAGCAGGTATGTTAGACTGCTGTCACTTTAAGACTTAAGTATAAAGATCCAGTATGTTGACATACATCTTATTTCTTTCCCAATGGTTTACAGTCATTTAAGACATAACTGACTGTGTTTTTGGAGATGCTCATCAAGACAGACATTTTATGGCCTTTTTTGGCTTTATTAGATAGAGACCGTAGGAATGAGACAGGGGAGAAGAGTTGGAGATGGGACTGGGAAAGCACCTCATGACCCCGGATGTGAACTCGGGTCACCCGTATACATCACTCTAACATGTCAATAACTTTAAGCAGTCCTGTGCTATGCAGATATATTTACATACTGCGACATAAACAAATATCAGAACCTTTATCGATTGACATTTCATATCGCCCATACCTAGTAGAGAGTAAAAACATTAAAGAAACCGTCCATAGAATGTCTCACAACTTTCTTAGCAGCTCATTGACTTGTTTCCACCCACTGAGCTAGTTCCCCCTTCATCAACCTCTTCGTAATTATCCGCATCTTTCCTGCCTACAAAGCCTTACTCACTTTTTGTCCTCTCTCTGTTCCCAGCTGGGAGGAGACATCGGCGGAAGCCCTTCGGTAAGTTCGAGAAAGATTTTTAGCAAAGTTCACACAGACTTTGATGAATGTGCTTCATTGGAGGAATATTAGCATCAACAGAGGGGTTTGCCTTCATTAATCAAAGAGCTGTTAAATTCCTCCACATCTTTTATCTTAGTTAATTTGTCTTTTTCCTGATGGTCTTGTAATATTCTAGAAAAGTTGTAATAGGTTGTAATACTTGTCTCCCTCTGCTCAGATGGGTGCCGGTTTGGGGGCGGCCCCAGCAGCCATGCCTGCTGCTCTCGGCGGTGCTCCTGCTGTTGGAGGTGGATTGGGAGACCTTTTTGACCTTGGTGGAGGTGTTGGCATGCCAACAGGATTCTACGTTGCTCCTAAAACTGTAAGTATAGAGTCAATCAATACTCTGAATCAATAACTTTGGTTATGAAGTCTTTTATAAGCAATTTCCCCGCTTTTTTTCAAGTCAATTTGTAATGCGGCAGCCTTTCCTGGACTCTAAGTGGGTGTGCACATGAAACGTGCTGTGGTGTTCAATAACAGCTTGACAGAGTCCAACAGAATTCAGAGCACATTTTTAATCTTAAAAAAGGCTTAAAAATGCAACTCTCATAGAATGAGATGTTTAAAAAAACAGCAAGGTGCAATGCAGGGACCAAAAACGTCCATCTGATGCATGTGTACAGAAACATTGAGACTAACACAACACAGACATCCTATGTGTGTCTGCCTAACTCTTTCTTTCCCCCGCACTCTCAACCTGTTTATCTGTGGGTTCAGTTGTGGTTACCGGCAATGAAGGCTAAAGGGCTGGAGATTTCTGGGACATTTGCCCGACGCGGTGGGATCATTCAGATGGATCTGTCTCTTACCAACAAAGCCATGAGCGTTATGACTGACTTCGCCATTCAGTTCAACAGGAACAGGTGAGTCCAGTAGCAGAACGGGAGACTGTTTTGGAGGTCTCTTCAAGGTTTTGCTCTTCTCTCTGCGGTATGTTCTCCACTTGCTAATCAGTTTGGAGACCTGCCTGGAAGACGGTACCATTCATTTATACCGTTTTGTCAGTGGGAACATTCAAGGACATGCTGATATTCTAAAGAGACTTCTGTCTAGAAAATTACTGCTTGTTTAGTAAAGTAGAATATTGTAATATACTTAGATCTTTGAATAATACAAGGGCAACAGAAGTTTGTAATCTCTTATGTATGTATTGATTTATAGAATGGTGCTTTCTCACACAAATCTCAAGCCACAATGCTAGGCGGTTGTGAGTGGTTGACTATGTATTTGCTAAGGTGACCAGGTGGTTGGTTACTTTCCCAGTCAAAAGTGCACAAATTAAGTCTTTGTATTATTCTTGTTCCTAGAAGGTCCCTCTGCAATCCTGAGCCAAATATTGATTGGCTTAACTGGTGATACAACCAAAACAATTTAGGCGAAATAGTTTTGAAGGGCAAAATCATTGACCGAAACTTCTCTTATGGCACATTATGACTCTGTCAGTGTCTGTTTCATGCACACAGCATGGAGTAGCTACAGCAAGTAAACATATCATCGGTCACATATCACTGCAACCAAAAATGATGCTAGATTATGTAAAATGTGTTTGGCTGAAACATTGAGAAGTGGCTCATTGCAGATGAACTTGCGTATCACCTGTGAATATAACATACAAATAAGTATACAAATTAAATTACCTACGTTTAACCGCAGTAGCATTCGTTTTGCTAAATGAAATTTTAATTTCAGTTTCTGTAAAAAATGAATTTTGTTGCATCGCTAGTCTAAACTGTTTCTCTGTTTTTCTGTAGTTTCGGTCTCGCCCCTGCTGGCCCTCTGCAGGTTCTGACTCCTCTGAGCCCCAATCAGACCATTGACGTTAGTCTCCCTCTCAGCATGAATGGGCCTGTCATGAAAATGGAACCTCTCAACAATCTGCAGGTAATGTATCCACCGCATTTCTGCTGCATCATTATTCACGTGCAGTATGAAATGAGTGTTGTGCTGTTAAGCAATAAAGCAAGCCCCTGATGAGCATTATTAGCAGAGGCTGCAGCCCAAAAAAGTCACTCCAGGGACAGTATAGACATTAAGTGTGAGTGGTTACAAAGGGATGCAACTTCTCAGAAGAGATTCAGTTAAAAAAAAAAACATCATTAGTTGTTGTCCCTTGACTGTTTGCTCTGTCTTTTCTGTCTTTCTTCTCTCACTGCATGTCCATGTCTGTCATCTTTTGATCAGGGTTGTAGGTCTGCAGCAGTACAGCAATAGGTGTGAATTAGCTTTGCCTGATTATCTCTCTCAGTGGAATCATTCACAGTGCTCTCCAGTGACTGCACTGGGAAATAAACCACAAATCCCACAGACTACAATAGGAAGGCATAGGCATTATGGAACAGTGCATTCACTAATTGGTAGTAATTAAACCAGGAAAAGATTGTGTTGAGCTTCAGGGACTGTTTTGGTTGGGTGAAGCAAATGCAAAAATATAGGATCTCTCTCCTTCTCTTTCAGAGCCTTAAAGGAGATTAAAAGAAGATCGTGTTTATAGAGCCCTTCAGGCTTCATCTAATGCCATTTTCAAATGAAATGTGTGCATTTGAGCTTTCCTGGAGAGAGATTAGTGTTTGTCATGTTCAGAATACACGTTAGATTGGCATTAAATGGTTAATCATAAATGTGTCTCTTTCACTTTCTGCTCTGCGCTTATCGTTGAAGTCATCAGCATGGGTTTAAGAGAGCTGTATGATAATAATTATGGGATTTGTCACTGTGAATCAAAGGAGGCAACATGAATTTTATCTTCATTTTTCCAGGACTGCTGTAACAACAATATGTCTAGATATCAGGCAGCTCACAGCTTCAGCACATGTATTTGATCTGGACGTGCTTTGGCTTACCATGCATTTCCAGTCTTTGCAGGCATGGATTACAACAGCTGATACTTCCAGTCCCAGAGAGGCTCGTGGCATTATTAATTTCACACGTTGCTGCCGATAATAGATCAGTTATTTATTGCAGTGGCATCACAGGAAGTGAATGTTACTCATAGACTGAATGAAAGGCATTATTTATTTATTTTTCTGTAGCTCGAGGCCAATAATACTGTAGATAAATCTGAACAGAAGAGAAACCAATTCTGATATGTCACATTTGGTTCAATTCCTGACAGTTACACAAATTGAAAAGTTTCATTTCTGATTTCGCATTAATTAGTACATTGTCTTTCTTCGTATTATTTCACCTGGTGGTTCTATACAGTATTTCTAACCACAGTTAGACAAGTGAGGGAGGGATGAAGCCAGTATGTGCAGCTCCGAGCAGTTTTGCTGGATGAATTATTCAGAAGTGGAGTGTAGCAGGTTTGGATGGCTATGTGGGACTGCCTGTCCCTCTCTGAGGCTGTGTAGTCTCTATTCTGATGGATGCCTTGCACCTGCTGTCAGCTTTTATAAAAGCTCCCCTGGGTACCTTTCAATCCCTCATGCTCTCAAAAGATTTACAGCCATAATCAGATGAAAGTTTGGTGGGGGTTTTTCAGCTGCTAACTTACACATGCACAAAATAGGAAAACAAAGGTTGCATTTAATCTGATTTGTTAAGCACTTTTTCGGATTGATTTATTGTATTTCTTTAAAATTCATGTAAATGAAAACTAAATTAGTATGATTTTTGAGGCAAGAAACCTCAACTTGTAACGTTTTACAATAACAATAATATAGACAATCAATCATGTAGAATATATTTCTATCTGATTCTTAAAGACAGGTGTGTTTGAGTATGATTATCCAAGACAGATACACTCACTCTGTTTTCTCGAACTGTCAGTGGGCATCTTCTCTCCTCTTAGTGAGTTTGCCTTTGAGGCATTCATGCTTGTTTGAAGTTCACATACTGGCATGCAAACATGAACTCCACGCACAGGAGCTGAACCCAACCTTTGCAAAGCCACAGAGGTTCTTAAACAAAAGAATGAAGAGAGAGAGGGAAGCAAAATGTCAAAGAAAGAGATGATCAAAGGACCATATTTCCCTACTGTTCTGTGATGTGTGTGTGTGTGTGTGTGTGTGTGTGTGTGTGTGTGTGTGTGCATGTGTATGCCTTTCTTTGAAAGTACTGGAGAAAGAGAGGCCCATTTATTTTG
>JAFVLL020028650.1:23423-71319 GCA_021397915.2 Tor tambroides | reverse complement strand
TGTGTGTGTGTGTGTGTGTGTGTGTGTGTGTGTGTGTGTGTGTGTGTGTGTGTGTGTGTGTGTGTGTGTGTGCATGCCATTCTTTGAAAGTACTGGAGAAAGAGAAGCTCATTTATTTTGCCTCAAATTATGAACTGAATTCTGAAAGTCTTGTCCACAGCCACAATGTCTTAAATCGCAGTCGTAATGTGTTTCTCTCTCTCTCTTTGTCGATGTTGCAGGTAGCTGTGAAGAATAACATCGACGTGTTCTACTTCAGCTGCCAATATCCCCTCAGCCTGCTCTTTGTAGAGGACGGAAAGATGGGTGAGTGTGTTTGTGTGCACCCTTAATCACTGCCTGTGTCCTCGGACGTAAGCAGGAGCGCTTCAGGTGATTGTGACGTCAATTCTATTAATTTTTTTGTTGTGTTCTTAGGTTTTGTCTGGGTATTGTTTTTAAGTTCTGACTCATGACTTGTGCATGAGAGTGTGAGCACACGTGCCAGATCTGTGTCCAAATGAGTGTGTAAGAAAAGGTGTTGGTGTTTATGTGGAGATGTGTGTGAGTGTGAGAGAGACCGCTTATGCATAAATGGCTTCCCCCAGGAGTCTCTTAAATGGAGTTCAGTCTCTGCAGGATATCACGCAGATGCACAGTAGCTGTGTCCGAAAAAAAACAAAAAAACACTGCCTTTGCAGGCAGAATATGCAGGTAGGAAGGCATCAAGGCACGCTCGAATCAGGTTGAGATTAACCATATGGGCGTTTGGACACGGCTAAAGCAGGGCACCATGCAAGGTTGGAAAAATATTAAATCCATATGGGCCCTTTTTCCTAATTTCTACCAAGAAATAAGGATATATATTGCTTGGTTATCTCTAAAGCTCGCTAGGATGTGTTGTAGATCTTTAGACATGACAATATGGTGCCTGAAAAACCGGTCTAAAAGGATATTTGATGTGGGGTGCTTTTATACAACAACATCTGTCTGACAGCAAGTCAGCAGCCTTCAGTTTCAGTTACAGCCAAACTGCATTCTTCTTTTTGGCTTTCTACTTTTTTTTTTTTCTTTTTTTTCCCCTCTGGTGTCCTCTCACATGAACTCCTTTTGTCCCTCTGCTTCTCAGAACGTCAGGTGTTCCTGGCCACCTGGAAGGACATTCCAAGTGACAACGAGGCACAGTTCCAAATCAAAGACATCCACCTCAACTCAGGTAACAGAAATAAATATGTGCTGTGCATGAGTGAATTGGGTAAAGTGTGTGGAGGAAGATGGGAACGAATGAAATGGAGGAAATGAAACAAATAAGCAAAGATAGGATGGAGGGAAGTGCTCTACTCTTATCAGTGCTTTGTATTATATTGACTGTCGCACGCTCTGTCTTTTAAAAGAACACACTGTCTTGTTGAGGTCTGTCTCTGAAGAGTGCTGATCCGGTGGCATGTCTGGGTGTAATTAACTCGAGGCAGGTTTTTGGGGAATAATCCTCTTCCGCATGACTGTTTGCATAAAATAATTGTGAATCACACAGGCATGAACATGCGCGCACACACACTCTCAGTGATATTGTTAATGAATGCACTGTGGGTGTCTTCAGTGCTTTTTATTTGTTTGTTTTTTTGACTCTCTCTCTTCTATCCATGTGGCTTGGTATTTCATATAGGCGTTTGCTGCATTGTTGTATATAAATCTCCTGTCCCAAAACAAAATATTTTATGTTTGCAAAGATTTGAGCTTGCAATTAAATGAATATGATGAGAAAAAGTCAGAGCAGCACAAAATATATACAGTAGATTGTAAAGAGACAGCTCAACTTTCTTTGTACCTCATCAGTAACTTTTTTTTGATAGAAATGAATACTTTTATTCAGCAAGCAATTAATTTGATAAAAAGTGGCAGTAAAGACATTTCTAATATTACAAAAAAAAATCCGTTTTATATAAATGCTGTTTTGAACTTTCTATTCATAAAAGAATCTGAATAAAATGTATTTGATCAAATGAACATAAGACTTCTTTAAAAAACATTTAGTAATTAAAACTTTTGAACAGCAGTCAATTAGTCACATCTGAATCACAAAATAATGTTGAGATGGGTCTTTTTAGTGAATTCATGTAACGTTTAAATTAGTGGATATCAAATTCACATCTCATTTACTCTTTGAAGTGCAGATCAATGCTTTTGTTCTATGAAAAAATACTTAAGATCTTTTTTCATGGAAGAATAAAAATAGAAGAATGTGAAGTTGAAAATTGGATATTTTTGAGCTAACTTTTTTCTTTTAAATCAGACTAATTACTGAATGGTTCATATGTCAGTGTGTGAGTAAAAATACACATTTGCCACAGAGTTGCCATAGAGACTCACTCAGGTTCACTTTGTCTTCAGAAAACCTGCTATGTGTGTCTGTGTTTTGTTAATGAGTAACTTCTCTCTCACAGACGCGGCCAGCAACAAGCTGCAAGGCAGTAATATCTTCACCATAGCCAAGAGAACAGTGGAAGGGCAGGACATGCTGTACCAGTCTGTCAAACTCACCAACGGCATTTGGGTGCTGGCAGAAATGCGTATACAGACCGGCAACCCCAACTACACGGTAAATGGGAACAAAGAGACATGGAGGATGTTGTAGTGGATGTGAAGAGACTAGCAAAGTACCACTCGAACACACATAGATCGATAAAGACAAGAGGATGTGCTGGAGGAGACCGTAGCGGCCGCATGTGAGAGAGTGTGTTTCGCAGAACTACTCTCCTGTTATTTCCTAATGAGTCATGCGGGAGCAAGATCTGTGTGTTTGTGTGCACGCATGAGAGAAGAAGCGGGTAAAAGGGGAAAGGACTGCTGGGTAGATCAAACACCACCTTAAAGTCTACTGAGCTGCATGCCTAGATGGCATTATAGGTGCCTCCGAGTCCAAAAATGCTGCATGCTAGGTTGGAGACCCAGCCATTGTGTTCAGAGAGAAAGAGTATTTGGCAAATCCTGGGTGGGTGAAGATAAGGAAAGAAGATTGTCAAGAAAAGATGTCAATCCTCCTGTCAGTCCTTTCTCCCTTTGGTTTTGTGGGATTTGCCATTATCACTCAGCCCAATGCAGAGTGTTGTTTCTTCTCCCTCGTGTTCCCTTTCACATTTCCCACATGAATCATACTTCAAACACAATTGTGGGGCACCATTTATTCTCTCAGATCTCAGGTGTACCTAGAAATGTTTATGCCAGTATGCTTCATTCCCTGTAGCAGAGTATGCATCCACTAGAGTCCTAGAGAATTTAATTATTAATATATTATACAATTATAATTTTGCTCAGAGTTAATCAGCATATTCAGCCGTTTTCATCATAACATGCACATTTATGTTATTCCCGCCACAATGTGGCACCTTTCTTGAGTAGTGGGTGTACCATTATTTTTCTTTAAAGCAATACGTGCACAAATCCCATCTTCTTTAAAGAAGACACTAGATATGTTCCATAAACCAGAATCAGAATGAGCTTTATTGCCAGGTGTGTTTACACATACGAGGAATTTGTTTTCGTGACAGAAGCTTCCGCAGTGCAACAGGATGACAGTGACGGAACAAAAAACACAGATAATAAAAGAATAAAAATAGAACAAGTATTATCTAACACAAAATTAATCACGTTAAATAGATCTAGCCCCTACTGAGTGCTCAGTTTAGGCTAAATTTGTGCCATTCGCCCACGTATCCTCTAGCATATCTTATTGTCTAAGTGACAAATGTTATTATTTATGACGTTTGATTTTATTGTTTTTTTTGTTTTTTTTCCTGTGTGTTTGCTCATATCTGCACTCACCTTTGATGACATCACAATGCAGGAAATAGAGGTTGGGTGTTTTTTCCCCAAAAACTAATCTTAACCTAAACTAAACGTCTTTATCTTTTACACCTTGCTGCCTTTAAATGAGCATGGTTCTTTCTTTGACTTCCTTCTATCAACAGTAAACAGTCCACTGAAACAAAGCATGTCCGTGAATGTCACAGCTATGTGACTTCATATAAGAGCAACTGTTTTGAATGATCAAGCAAACCACATGAGGAAGAGTTATATTTTCTAGTCCTCTGTCATGATAGAAAAGCATGATATTATAGGAAGATACAGAGGTTGTGTGCACAGAATTGTTTTCCAGATTTCATTCCAGGAATAATCAAATTGAGTAGCCTTCATCAAAGGAGTTGCTCTTCAGCAGGAACCCTTCGATTCACGGCATGTGCTTTTAATGTGCACAAGACTCACTCTCCTATACACTCACCAGTGTTTCCTGCAGCGCTTTCAAGCTGAATCTAAAAATCCGCTGTTAAATCTTCACCACCACCGCCACCACAAAATGATGTTTTATCTGAGATATGAGCTGGCAGTCTGAATTGAATGTGATGGGATAAGATGGAGTGCTGCAAAATTATAGCAAGAAAACTTGTTCTCGTGACTGCACGCAAAAACAAACTCGATCAGTGTTGTCCAAATCACCAACACATGACTCGCCTCTTTTCGAGAATCATTTAATTTTTACAAACATTCTGACAAATCTTTCATTGAATAAACTAAATTTGGTTGTTAGATGTGTAACATGTTAGATGTACGGAGCACAAATATCTGAAGGAAACACTGATGCACAACACATCTGTACTGGGACTGCTAATCTTCCATCTCTCTCCTCACATCCTAACAGCCACTTTAAGAGGCAGAACTGTTATTCACATCTCAGACGCGGGCTCTGTGAATCATGGTTGTTTTGTTCCTTGCTGCTGTTGTAGCATATAAACAATATTTGTCTGAAAGGACAGAAAAATGTGGAAGTGTGGCTATACTGTGAACTGTTGTGATATGTTGTTTTCTCTAAATATCTAGCAATGTTTCCATTAGCTACAAAGCTCTACAATTTGTCACTGTTCGTCATCCCTATGGCAACCAGGCGTCCAATGACACGGCCCGGTTCCCCTTTAAATGTTGCGAGCATCTGATGGCAGAGATCTGTTAAAGCATTCCTCCGCACCCTGCTGCTTCCATTCTTCCTGTCATCCCACCATGTCGTCTGTTTTCATTTGCGCTTTGATTACATTCTTCCCTATTGTCGCAACCCGCTGCTATATCTCTAAGTCTTAGAGTCACACCATCCACTCTTCCTTCGTTCTGTGGTTCATGCCCACCACCCACCTGTGCAGTATCTCCAGTCAAATTATAGAACAATGTAACTGTTAATAAAACGCCTCTGCGTACAGGAAACTGATGCCACAAAGCAAGTCGGCACCAGTGTCATTGCGTCTATGTGCATTTGTGCACCCACTACATTCTCCATGAAGCTAAGACAAAATCCTCCAGATCTTAAAGGGGAGCAGGCTGGAGGTTGATTGATAAGGACATGCCACCTCATTCTTAGATGTTCTCAACAAATTCATTCAACTAATTTACCTGTCTAAATTTTACTGGTGAGGAGTTGAATGATTTTTACACTGTTCCCCAAGCTGTATATTGATCTTTATTTTTATATATCTTTGTACAGTATATTGCATGTTCATTTTGTTAAAAAAAAAAAAATGTATATAATTTTAATACTCTGGGGTCAGTAACTTATTTTTTATTTTTTTTAATGACTACTTTAATATTCATCAAGGAATATTAATGCACACAACGTACAAAAGCTTTCTATTTCAAAATAAATGCCGTATTCCTTTCAATTAGTCAAAGTCCTGAAAAAAAATCACTGCTTCCACAAAAAAATATTAAGCAGCACAAATGTTTTCATCATTGATCATAAGAAATATTTATTGTGCAGCAAATCAGTGTATAAGTTTGATTTCTGAAGGATCATGTGACACTGAAGATGAATTATGGCTGCTAAAAATTAAGCTTTGCCATCACAGGAATATTGCATTTTAAAATACATTGCAATGCTATATTGCAATAACATTTCACAGTATTAATGTTACTGTATATTTGAATAAATGCTGCCTTTGAGCATAAGAGACTTCTTTCAAAAACATTAGAAATCTTTCTCACCCTAGAAGAATTTATTTTGTAATAAACTGTAATATGCTACTTTTAATGTTTTTTTTTTTGTGTGTATGTATATGTATATGTATATATATGTATATGTATATATATATATATGTGTATATATATATATATATATATATATATATATATATATATATATATATATATATATATATATATATCATATGCCTATATATAAATCAGTATGCATTAATTGAATAAATTAATATATTCTGATTGGCTGTGATTCTATTCTATAAAGCATTTTTACCTTGAAACAAACATGCAAATACTCGTTATTGGAAACATGTTCCATCATCTTTGGTGAACACAGTATTAGTTATCTCTAACTTAGAGTTCTTTCTTTTGACTAGTGGGAGCCTCAGTCACACATCCGCTGTGGAAAGCTGCAGGGTGATCTCATAGAAGCCCAGAGAGAGCTCTTGGGTTTGGGAGGGATAAATTGTGCCATTGATCTCTCCCTCACGCTCATCTCTTTCCCTTTCGCACTTCTGATGTCCTGTTGCGCAGTACCCACAGGCTTTCTGATTATCCTCTGTATGGTTGGTCCGTGAGAAGCCTCAAGTCTGCTGTGGCGCTCACTTGACAAAAGAGGAAGCAGGTGTTGCAGTAGATGGAGGTCTCCACTCATGTCGACCTCTCCAAGCGCAGTTGCTCCTCTGACATTAGTCTGCATTTGTTTGTCTATTACTCTGTTAGTGCCACATGAGATCCATTTAGGAGGAACAGCTTTTTATGTGGCTCACTGCAAGTAAACACAGCTTGCTTATGAATTTGCTACAGGTGGTTAGTTGAAATTGTTTCGCAAAAAGGGGTAAAGGCAGAGACATTCAACACCATTCAGATGTTTGTGGTTGGCAAGACTTCATAATGCTTTTGAAGAATATCTAATCCTCACCAAGGCTGCATGTATTTGATCCAAAATACAATAAAACAATAATACGGTGAAATTTAACACATTTTAAATGTAATTTATTTCAGCAGCCATTACTCCAGTCTTTAGTGTCACATGATCCGTCAACAGTTGTGCTTTATAATATTTGTGTGAAAACCTTGATGAATTTTTCAGGTTTCTTAGATGGATTATAAATGGCTTTGTCACTTTTGATTGTTAATGCATGATTAATTAATTAATGCATAATTTCTTTTTAAGTCTGGCTTGACCCCAAACGTTTGAACAGTGGTGTGGTGTAGTGTGTACATTTATAGAACTGATTTTATATATGCCTGGTGCAAGTAAAATGTTGTGCTTTCAGATTAACAATTAATGTAAGAACCTTTTCTTCAGCTAATAATAAGGCAAAAATTGGAAGCGTTGGTCAAAGTTTAAGCTTGTTTTGATCTACATGGCAGTGTTTGTAATTTTGTGCTCTTGGCACAGTGAAGGAGATTTATATTGTGTTAGTGTGTTGGCAGGCTTTCAGCATTACTAGTATTTATTTTCTCTCACCTTCTTTTTCTCCATTTTGTAACGTCTTAATTTTCTTAGCATGCCCTCAAATCTTCACTTAACAATTTTATGAAATTTAAATTGCTAGTGTATTTTATTCTAATCTCTCTTTCTCTGTTTTTTCCTTAGCTGTCGATAAAGTGCAGAGCACCAGATGTGTCTCAGTTTGTGTACCAGTGCTACGAGTTGGTGCTGAAGAACTGAAGTGGGGGGAAACCAACAGGAAACGGCAGTTCCCAGGCATCGTTTGGGTGACTGAAACTTGATTGGACCAGTCAGAGAAAGAACCCCTGCTGTCTTGCATTTCCCTCAGACTGTGCTTTCAGCTTTGACTGAATCCCAAGGAATTATTCTTCATTATTTTGTCCATTCCCAACACCCATCTTTATCCCGCCTTTTTCCATCTTGCAGTCCTTATAATATAACAGTTGCAGTAAAATACGATACAAAATATAAAGACATCATCTCTATTTTACATGTTCTACTCAGCAAAATTAATTCCTGTACTACACGATTGCTTCACTGTTTATCGTGGTTGATTGTTTTTCCCCCCTCACGGAGGTTAAGCATCATACACAGATGATCTCAGAGTTTTAGACCAGCCTGTATTCGTCATCTATCCAGTTGTAGGAAGGGTGTATTTACTACAGTTGAGAGAAACCTTTCAACACTGCTGTTTTTAATTTAGTCTTAATAATCAGACAGTGGCTTGCTGGGTTTGTATTCACACAAACAGTTCAAATCTTTATTTATTTTTTGTTCTGTTTTATTAAAGCTCTCCCTGGTCTTTCCTCAGTAATTTAGGTCTCCTGCAATTTCTTGTAAGGGAATGCTGTGTGTTTATCCAGAAGCACTACACAATTGCTGAGTAAACTTTTTCTTTTTCTTCAAAATATCTCTGTATTTGGTGATGACTAAGTTTGCAGTCATGTTTTGCTATTAAGCTGGGTTTATTTTTAGTTACTACTGTCTTTTGTGTGCTGTGTATCAGTTGTGTGTGCGCGCGCGCGCGAGTTGGCGATGTAACCAGCTGCATGTCCTGTTCCCTGTCCTCCCTTATTCCCCTGAATGACTATATACATGCCCATACATTTGGGTGGGTTGTTAATTTAGTGTGCGTGTGTTTGGGTTGATAAACTGTTGGATCTGTGAGGGAGACTCGACTCCCAAGATCATCCTGCAGAAAGTGATATTCTGTATGGTATGAATCTCTCTTAAATCACACTGAACGCGATGCACCTGAAGTCTCCTGCTTGTTCACTGAACATGTTTCTTCTCTCATTCTTTACAGGACAGGGAAATGTTGTTAATCTTTCATGTCCATATGATGTTTAATTCTTTTAAATGATGTTGACAAGGTGGACAGACCTCTCTCAAGCTTAATGTAAAATACCACCAGACAAAACACTGCTGACCTGGCACACACAATGTTGTGTGTGTACACTTAGAAGTTCCCAAATAATATTGATTATTGTTTATTTTTAAATCATAGTTTGTTGATTCTGTATGTGTGTTATATTCTGTGACTACAAGGAGATGTGCTGCAAAGAAATTTGCTTTACTTTTTGTTGGATTCTGTCATGAATGCATCTGTTATAGAAATTAAAGTATATTACCCATTGATTTAAAGTGTAATTTATTCCAGGCTGGATAATAAAAATAAAGTAAAAAGCATTAAAACTAAACCTAAACCCTTGGCTTAAATAACATGGACTGTCCAAAAAGTGCTTCAGAAATGTGTGATCCCTCAGTAAATGCAAGTCATTATACACTGCTCAAAAAAATTAAAGGAACACTTTTTAATCAGAGTATAGCATCAAGTCAATTAAAATTCTGGGATATTGATCTGGTCAGTTAAGTAGCAGAGGGGGTTGTTAATCAGTTTCAGCTGCTTTTGGTGTTAATGAAATTAACAACAGGAGCACTAGATGGGCAACAATGAGACGACCCCCAAAACAGGAATGGTTTTACAGGTAGAGGCCACTGACATTTTTTTCCCTACTCATCTTTTCTGACTGTTTTTCACTAGTTTTGCATTTGGCTAGGGTCAGTGTCACTACTGGTAGCATGAGGCGACACCTGGACCCAACAGAGGTTGCACAGCAGTCCAACTCCTCCAGGATGGCACATCAATACGTGCCATTGCCAGAAGGTTTGCCGTGTCTCCCAGCACAGTCTCAAGAGCATGGAGGAGATTCCAGGAGACAGGCAGTTACTCTAGGAGAGCTGGACAGGGCTGTAGAAGGTCCTTATCCCATCAGCAGGAACGGTATCTGCTCCTTTGTGCAAGGAGGAACAGGATGAGCACTGCCAGAGCACTACAAAATGACCTCCAGCAGGCTGCTGGTGTGAATGTCTCTGACCAAACAGCCAGAAACAGACTTCATGAGGGTGGCCTGAGGGCCTGACGCCCTCTAGTGGGCCCTGTGCTCACTGCCCGGCATCGTGGAGCTTGATTGGCATTTGCCATTGAACACCAGAATTGGTAGGTCCGCCACTGGCACCCTGTGCTTTTCACAGATGAGAGCAGGTTCACCCTGAGCACATGTGACAGACGTGAAGGGGTCTGGAGAAGCCGTGGAGAATGTTATGCTGCCTGTAACATCGTTTAGCATGACCGGTTTGGTGGTGGGTCAGTGGTGGTCTGGGGAGGCATATCCACGGAGGGACGCACAAACCTCTACAGGCTAGACAATGGCACCCTGACTGACATTAGGTATCGGGATGAAATCCTTGGACCCATTGTCAGACCCTACGCTGGTGCAGTGGGTCCTGGGTTGCTCCTGGTGGCCTCATGTGGCAAGAGTATGCAGGCAGTTCCTGGAGGATAAAGGAATTGATACCATTGAATGGCTACCACGCTCGCCTAACCTAAATCCAATAGAACACCTCTGGGACATTATGTTTCGGTCCATCTGACGGCGCCAGATTGCACCTTAGACTGTCCAGGAGCTCAGTGATGCCCTGGGTCCAGATCTGGGAGAAAATACCCCAGACTCCGTCGTCTCATTAGGAGCATGCACCGATGTTGACAGGCATGCACACAAGCACGTGGGGTCCATACAAACTACTGAGTAACATTTTGAGTTGCTGCAATGAATTTCAGCAAAATGGACTCAGCCATTTTGGCTATGGACTAACTTTGATTTTCGGGGTGTCTTTGAATTCAGCCCTCTGTAGGTTGATAATTTTAATTTCCATCAAACGATGTGGCATCCTTTCATTCCTAACACATTACCCAGTCCATATCAGTATAGATATCCAGCATGATATTTTTCCCCATTGAGATCTGATGTGTTTTCAAAGTGTTCCTTTAATTTTTTTGAGCAGTGTATTTTAATACTTCATGACTATTGACCTCTTTTGACTGCTTAAGTTACAGTCCTAACACCTTGTATATTGTTTTATTCATTCATACTCTTAGGCAGTATGACTCAAACATGCACCATGCTGCAAACTAACTCATTTAAACTGGACTTCCAAATATCCCCTTTTTATAGTAAATGTGAAATCCTGGTGAGCACAAGTTGAACCTGTATCTCATCTAATGACATTTTCTCGAGTGAAACTAATAGGCTGTCTTGCCTAAGATGGGGTTGCAAAGGTTTCAAGAAATGCCATTTATTATGCTTTGCAGGCATGCTTCATCCAGTCCTTCACTAAAACATTAGGTAAAGTCTGTGTTTACTCATAATTGGCTGTGTTGAGTAGTTCTGTAGTGCCTTGGCAATATTTCTCTTTTGTTTGGTAGTTTTTTTTGCATGTCTTTTTTGAAAGCTATGATGGACATGGTATCCCCTTTTTATTCAGTACAGTATGAATCCTTGCTGAGCTCATGTTTAAGCACACTTTCCTCTTTGTTGTGTTGACTGTCCTGTGGTCTTGAAATTACAGTGTAATGTAGAGTAAGAGCTAGGGGGTTGCATTTGTGTATCCGACCATATAATTCAGTGGAAGTGCAATCATACGCCAAGCCAGATGCTCAATTTTGAAGCTGATGGCAAGCAATCTAAGCAAGGAAGACAGGAGGCTTGGGTTGTAATCTATTGCTCATACTAATGAACTTGGCCTGGCAATTGAAAGCTATGCATTTAGATGTTATAGCACTCACGATTGATGTTTAATGGCCAATACTGTAGAGTTGTGTGTGTATTGACCATCTGAGATATGTCTCCTGACTATTTGTCATGTTTAAAAATGGAGATGGAAGGAGAAAAATCATCATTTTAGATGTGGACTGAGAGGACAAAAACCCAGAGCAATTAATCTTTCTTGTAAATCAAACTGGACAAATGGATGAATGTATTTCAGATTAGTAATCCAGATATCATTAGATAAGATTACAGTCCATGCTATTTTGCCCAGCACTTCTATTATCCAAATGAGACTGGAGAAATTAAAAGCTCTAGATTAGAGACACTGACAATCTGAAAAGCAGAGGTTATAACAACGTTGCCTACTATTTTGTGTCTAGATCCATGCATTCAGTGAACGTTAGTGGATTTGCAAGATTTTGAGAAGCGGTTTTTGAAACTCTTGAGGATTGATTGGAGCGTGTTTCTCTGGCTAGTGAGCGAGGAGTGACAATTGAAAAACCTGCAATGGAATTACAGCGTATAATGGAATGTGATGGGAATGGGAATAATGATTATGGAATGGGGAATCTCTTCAGCTCCGCGCCACTCAGCAATTCCAGACCTTTTCAAGTTGTTTTTTTTCCCTTTGGCGGAGAAGAAATATACGAATTAACTTGACTATGGTAACTTAAATTTCTTCTTTGAAACTTTATTTACTCGGTATCTTGTACTTTAATTTTATGCATCATAAACAGTACATCAGTGTCGTACTAAATATCAATATTTTTGTTTGTTTATTAAACAGGAATCATCATTACTGTTTGAGCTAGACAGTCGACAGCTACCTTATATTTTCACCTTGTATTTCTCCAGTAATTTAAGTCATTTCCGAGTGACCTTTTTGAGCTGTTTATAGCCAGTAAACAGCGCAAGCCTAATAAAACAGTCATGAATCCGCGCGCGTCAAGCTGAATCACATGAGTGCGCGCGGCGGAGCAGCGCTTAGAACCGCACAGCAAGCACTGGAGACTGCTTCACGCATAGCTTCAACGACAACGAGAGGTCTGTGCAGATACAGTCCACCTACAATCTTGCTGAGCTTAACGATGGACCTTTGCTCAGACTGCATTTGGCGTACGGCGAGGTGTACGGTGAAGCGAGCGCGCAGCACGCACTGCTGAGATGATGAGGGAAGCTATGAGAGGTTACGAGGAGAAAGGGTCAATGGTAACCTCGAGACCGAAGAGCACACGTTATGCTGAGAGCTGCCAAATGGATGCTGTTGGAAAATGACGAGTTTTGAGCTCCAGAGCTGTGTGTAGGAATACCGTGGGCTGACTGTGGAGCGTTGAGGACTGTTCCCCAATGGAATGCAGAAAAGACAGCGCAGCTGCCGCAGTGAACGAAGTTGGTTTGTTGATCCATCCATTAACGCACGATACTAACAGTATACTTAACCAAAAGAGATAACGAAATGCATCAGAAGAGAGAAGATCTGTAAACAAACTCTTATTTATTTGAACATCCGCGAAGTGCGTCCTCGTGATTTAAGCACAAAAAGGCGCACGCTCACAATTCATGTTATTGTTTTTGATTTGTTGAGCAGTTTCCAAGTGTCTTGATCGCTAGTGTTCGTCAGCAGTCCTGATCGGCGCGGGATGGTCGAGACGCTGAGCATCGCCGTCATCGGAGCGCCTGGAGTCGGGAAAACTTCTATCATCCGTCAGTTTATTTACAATGACTTCTCCGACACTTACACCCCCACCCAAACGCGATACGTGTACAGACCCTCGGTCGTTCTTAACGGTGTTATGTACGACCTGAAGATTTTGGATGTCCCGCCAATTTCCTCCTTTCCTTCAAGCCCAAGTCAGGTAGGCTACAGTAAAGCGCTCGTGCGTGCATGTAGTTTGTGTGATAATGCAACAGAGTACAGCACATGAAAAGTAAAGCACATCAAATGTAGGATAAATACCCTAATGTAGGCCTATATAAGATATAATAGGCTATTTTACGGTAAAAGTAGGCTATATTGTTGAATAAGTTACATGGTAATTTTAAACATTTTCATACCCAAAACAAATACATTTTGTACAGTATTTACTAGGCCTATAATACATTTTTCAATGACTATTGTCTCGTTAAATGTATTCACCTTTTATGCCAAGCTAACTTATTGAAAAGGTTTTAATGCAGCATTTTTAATGTTTTTGCATTTTAAAATCGTACCATTTGCGTGTCTGCTGTCACTAATGCTCACACGTCGAAAGTTTGTTTCTTTCGCTCTCAAAATCAGTACAAATGTGGGAAATGTTCATTTTAAGACACAGTGAACATTTTTCATTATTGGATTTATTAGTAATATTATTTAATTATTAAAAAATGTCTTGTCAAAAATAAGGTACTTTATAACGTTAGTGATTACTGTAACGATTTCAGGAGCCTGTTGTTTTAATGGAACAATCCTTAAACCATCGATTTGACCTTGCACATCCAAACCGGCATTAATCAAATTCACACTTTTCCAATCAAAATAGAGTGTCCTTTTGTTCTTGTGAACTTTCATCAGTACAGCTGAACTGAATCTTCAACAGATCCATTAATAGACCGAGATTCCTGAGGAATGATAGTGTATTGCTTCAGGAGAGAGGGGCTTTCCTCTAGAAAAAAAGATCTCATTTGGAGTAGTTGCTATGGCGACATGGCTTGAACTGAGCATCTGTAAGCTTGTTTTCTGTATCCTCCCTCTGGCAAATATTTCTATCTCTCCCCCACCTCTCACTCGCTTCTCTGTATCTCCCCCTCATCTCTCTCTCTCTCTCTCTCTGTCTCACACACACTATTACTCTTCCTCTTATTTTGTCTAACAGTCTTGGCTTTTAAAGCACCCCTCCAGTTATTCTTGTGGGAAGCTCCTCAAACTTCCAATGTTTTGGAATCATCCAAGACCCCAAAACATCTGTTTTGTTAAGAAAGCGGCATAGCTATGTTGTTAGCAATTTTACTACAGCATCTCCAGGTGGTTTTGCGTCACATGAGTTTTCTGTCAAAACCACCACCATATTCTGTCAGTCGACTGCTACATGAAATACTTGCATTGTATTGCGCAGACGTCTACCTCCGTCACAGGTTTAGTTTGTTTAGTTAGTAATTAACTGTCTGTAATATTCACACAAACACAAAAGCTTCATTAGCTGTTTCATGTGTGTTTCACTGAAGCAGAAAATCAACTCTGCAGGAAGGTAGATTTTATAACAAGGTAAACATAATCAATTTGCGCTCTCGAGAATTACATTAGATTTAAATGCGTTCATTTTGCAGATATTTTGATTTATCCAAAGCCATTTACAAATCAGACTAATTATAAATCCAAGAAGTGCTACTATGCCAGAGTAGCACAATGCTAGATCCTTACAAATCCTCACAAATCCAGACAAATAATTTCAGCTCACCTCCTCCTAATACACTCAGAGCATTTGCATGCAAGACAGGGCCAAGCAGGGATCTGCGGTTTCCTCAAAGCAAACGGCTGAAAACCCAGAGCACTGTCTTTGAAGCAATAAGATATAATTCACTTTTGACCTTTTTAAGACTTAAGGCTGACACAAATTTGACAAAATTCTCACAAATTCTCTTTTGGTCTGTCATCATATGAAAGACTGAGAGGTTTTCAGAATGTAAAATCCTATTTGTTCTGTGAACAAATGGAGCTATTTTCTCATCTTATTTTCCCTGGCAGTATTTCAGAGTGAATTCCCTGCACTTCACACAGCCTGAAGACCCTCTCCAGACAGAGACCACCAAGGTCATCTCAGCAACAAGTGATTGTGTTGATTGTTGCCAGATTCTGTATTACCAAATAGAGTGTTGACACCAGTGAAAACACGATGAG
Organism: Tor tambroides; assembly: GCA_021397915.2. Lineage (NCBI taxonomy): Eukaryota > Metazoa > Chordata > Actinopteri > Cypriniformes > Cyprinidae > Tor > Tor tambroides. Next base: position 55,880 of record JAFVLL020028650.1, on the reverse strand, counting down.
AAAGAAATGTTATTATAGAATGGAGATGAGCGTGTTGAATGGAGAAATAAAAGGGTTGCTTGTTACGGTGGTGTCATGACGTCCCCACAGGGAATCAGATAGGTTTTAGTGGTTCTGATGTCACATCAGCAAATGGAATGTAAAAATCATGAACATGCTGTGCTGAGGTACGGAGGGGGCATTGCTTTCAGCGCTCGGAGCGCATTGAGAAATTGCAATCTATTTGAGCTGGAGCACGCTGCAGCTAAATGCCATTTAGCTCCCTTTAGAGCAGGGGTAGGCAACGTCCTGCAGAGTTTAGCTCCAACCCTAATCAAACACACCTGAACAAGCTAATCAAGGTCTTCAGAATTACTAGGGCTACAGGCAGGTGAGGGTTTTTTCAGGGTTGGAGCTAAACTCTGCAGGACATCGGCACTCCAGGACCGATGTTGCCTACCCCTGCTTTAGAGCATGGCAGGCTGGAGCACGTAGAGGAGAAGGTGTGTGTGTGGATAAATCTTTATTAAAATGCTTCTGGCTTCTTTTGCCAGGCGCTGGTGTTATATGAAGACGTTTCTGATGAAACAAGGAATAAAACCAAAAGTTCAAAGTCATTGAAATCAAACATGATTTTAAATGGCTGTAGAGATGAAAGTGTACCAAATTCATAGATACAAAGCTTAAACCCAAATACTAATAAAAGCTTTTAGACTAAGAAAGGTTCAGTTTCTTTAACCATTAGAAAATTCATAGACATAAAAAGCATGTTACTTCTAAGTGGTGCAGCGTGAAGCTCAATTCTGTTGCATTTGAGTTTCTTCTGATCTAGGACCATTTTTGACTGGTTTGCTTCAGCGGATAGTCCCTGCTGGTAGATACCATTACAACAACATTCTGCAGACAAAAGCATGCTTTCCTAATGAGGAAAATAAAAAAAAAATTAAAAAAAAGTTGTTCTGACTTTTTTTCCCCAAAGCAACATAATGTATAAATTACAAAAAACAATGTATTTATAGTAAATATTAATATATATTAAATATATATTGTTTTATATTAAATTATATTACATTGTACTACAGGGCTGTTGAATGCTTGAATCTGATTGGCTGATGAACATTTTAAGATGTGCAATTTTTTTTATGGCTAAAATAGTTCTGCTACGCGTCATGGCCACATTACCACCTTGGGTGTGCATTATTTTCTAATAATTTAAACGCCCATTGTCAATTATACCTTACTTATTGTACATAAAATTTATATTAATGGAAATGATGTAACTGTGTCATTTATTTAATTAACATAATAGTTTAATTTATATTTATTTTTGTCTGTTTAGTTTTGGTAACAATGGCTACACTGAAAAAATCTGGTCTCAGAAGTTGCTAGTAAATTTCACAATTATTTACAAAGAAATGCCATTAAATTAAGCATGAATTTTTGAAGCTGAAAGACTGGAATCTTTTTTTTTTTTTCTTAATCTTTTTAATTTTATGTTTTCTTGCAAAACATACTCCAATAATCCTTTTTTTTTTTTCATTTATTTACAACATTTTTTTTACAGTGTAAAAAACAATGACAATGAACCCAGACAATATTTCAAATTCTTCATTCAACATTGCTTGCTTACACTTTCATATGCTAAAACTGCTAAATCCTCACATCTCCCCATAATACATCACGGAATATCTCTTTACTCTGTCCACCTTATTTTTCCATAAGAGGCCATTTGTAAATTTAATAGCTTCCGGTGTCATCCGCTTCCTGTCATTTTTAGCTGTACTAAACAGCTTGTTTTGCTGCTTGATATTGCAAACGGATCTGTCTTACCATATTCTTCTAATGTATTGTCTTATGTCTTAGTGACCGTTTGCTGCACTTTGTAATTGTTCTTGTTATTTCCCTACAGCGGCTAATGAACCGGAAGTCTCACACATTCACAGAAAACAGCTTACTTCCTCACTGAAAAATAAGGTGGATATCTCTGTACGCTCAAATGCAAAATGCAATAGAATCGCTCAGCTCCTGCTGATATTTGTCGTATAGACAACTGTGAATAATAATCTTTGACTGCTTGGCAACTTTGGTGACTGAATGTCGCAGTTTGTTCACATGATGCCGTGGCAGATGGAGCAGATCAAAAGCCAGCATGATTCAGGATTTCCTGTTACTGCCAGCCTCTCTTTCTCGCTCTTGTTCTCTCTCAATTATGACAACAGAGGGCTCAGTGACACGTTCCCCCGCGTCTACAGCAGTTGCTTGATCATGTAATGGTCCTCAGAATGTGACAGAATTCACTTTGCCCAGAGCCGTGCACTTCCTCCTGAACTGTTTCTCACCACTAGCTGAGGAGAAAATGTGCTTGTGGCAGATTTTGGTTGTTCTTTTAGCCAGTGAAATTCAGAAATATTAACTCTGGGTTTTGATTTTCCTGCTCTGTGCTCTGACACAACTGACTCTTTTCATTCAGCTCTGGTTTGTCACTCAGTGCTTTTGCCAGGGTCACACTGCTAACTCTCATTTTGGAAATACTTTGTATTGCATTCTTTTCCAGTTATTCTATGGCACTCACTTTTTCTTTCAACTACTCCGTCTCTTTCAGTCCCGTGAATAAGGGTGATTTGTTATGTGAAGGATCATTTTGTTACTTACAAAATAAACAGATCAATTTATCGCTCTTGTCAGTGTTTGAACTGCAAAAGGGATTATGGTCTAACCAGTGGAGGAGATTCACACAGATTTTCTCCATACACTCACTCATGCACAGCTTTAACAGCTTTTTAAACCCTCTTTCAAAACATGTAAAACAAAAAACATTAAAATTGGAATGAAATATTCCTGTGATTGACCGTTCTCAAGCTTTTGAGACAATATTAAATTCATCTGCCTTTAAAACAAATGCAAAATTCAGAACTGGGCTGTCTCGAGGACAGATGTTCTCATTTTTTTCACGCCTGAAAAGTGTAATCTCTAATTTAGGATGCATTGTCATACATCACAGTGTCAGCGAGTAGTAAAAAGAAACCAACACAATAAATCTAGCTGTACACCTTAGCATAAAATTAAGAAATAGGATTTAGTAATTATACCATCAATTATCAGGAACTGAGCCAGAAATAAAGATGATACATAATGAACAAGCAGTTTAGTTCCCTGCCATGTAATGACAGGGACAAAGACATGCAGTTATTTGACTTAGTGCTTTTCTGGATTATTTCCACATCTACATTTGGCACATTTGGGTTTATTGATGAATGAATGTTGTGCTGAAAGAATGATTTTGTTTTGCCTTCAGTCATGAATAAACAGGTGGCTTAGAGAGAAAGATTCAGCAGTTTTATGTAAAAAAATAAAAATGAATGCATTAGGAATTGTATTAGAGGACAGAAAGCATTTTGTTGTACTCCTTTATTCAAATTATTTTTTTATATATATATATTTATTCATTTTTTAAACTTAATTAATGGATTTTATGATTGTGTGTATATATATATATATATATATATATATATATGATATACAATATAATAAAATTTGTATAATTTATTAATTTTTTTTAATATACAGTATTACAAATATACAATTTTATTTTAAAATTGAAAAAATATATTAATAAAAATTTAATACATTTCAGTGTTTAAAATATATTTTTTATCCTATTTAATAGCATTCAAGTTTTCGTTATTGAACATCCTTTAAAAAATGTAGAGAAAACTAAGAATATAAAAAGACATTTCGAGAAAGAACTATCAATGAATTATCAAACTGATGGAGCTCTATGTGGTCCTGAATAGATTTCCCTTCCCTCTCCTATTTTAGCCTAACAATAGTGTCTGTCCAAGCTGTCCATTCAGCAGAACATCAAACGTACGCGTGGATCAGATCACATTTATTTGTGAACATGCTTGGCAGCTTTCAGCAGCACATTCAGCAATTTCTGGTGCACATCTTCCAAATTTCCAAAGAAATATTTGCTTAAAGTGGATACCTTCCTTGCCCAGAGGAGAGTGTTGAATTATGATGAAAGTGAATCTGAACGTGTCCTCTCTCTAACTCACACTCACAGGGAAGAACACAACTGAGGCTTGACAAGGAGAGAGAAAGAAGCTTCTATTTTTAGCTTTCACGGGGATGGCAGCGCATCTGAAATATCTAACAGGCACACTGAGGGAGCGTTTATGTAAGAACAGTGCTCAGCAGAAAAAAACGAAAGCTTCGAGGCACATGTTTAATTGACAGAAATTTGTCTTGCACTCTAGCACCACAGTTAATGCTCAAAACCGCTGCAGATAATTGCTTCAAACTGCCACTGATCACTGAGCTAGAACTCCATTAAATCTCATAGAATGTTGAGTTTGCGCTTAATAAGGTCTGAGAAGCATCAGATTTCCCTGTGGAGACGGAGGGCAAGGCATCTGCTTTTGATGTGCAGAAAATTGAAAAAGGAAAAGAGCAAAAGAGAGATGGGAAAAAAGGACAAAGACTTCCTATTCGGCAACTAAGGACTGTTTAAAACCCAAACACACAGACTCTATCCCCTTCAATTTTTTGGTTTTATAGATGATCAGTCAGAAATTGGAGAGTGTGGTGAGAATGCAGAAAGCTATATTTTGCCCAAAAATGTGCCTTAGTGTTTTTCTGTCTATATAATAAAAGTCAGTTTCGAACCCACCAGACCCCTACTACCATATCATGATACCATTTCATTTTTGAGACAACTATCGCTTTACATGTTCTTGTCTGTTTTATTATAATGATTTACAATATGTCGGTGCGTTTATCTGCACACCTGATTGCTTTCATTATTATTACACTAATGTGCAAGCGTGCACGAGTGCAGAATCACAGTAGTCGTCTCTGAGTGTGAAATATTAGCAGTGGGCTGCTTTTCTAACATCACTAGAGGATGAAGGTAATTATTCCTCCGTCAAGATGAATGTGCAACCACTGTCTTTGCAACAGTTGACATCGATTTTCTTTACAAGCAAGATCAGCGTGTGACGAATGGCTTCAATTTGACTGCCTTCTCTCACTCGATCTCTCTTCTGTCCCCAACACACACAAATGCAGATCACAATCAATATGGCAATTAAACAAGATCTACTGGATTTTCATCACATGCAAGCTCTATCCGCATCAATCACCGATTCTTTAGAGTTTAGTTGTTAGGAATGTGCTGTGGTTGGTTCTGTGAAGCCAGACTTTTCACTTGCAGCTTTTTTGAAGCTTGGGTTAATTTCACACCGTGTTTGGCATTAAAAACTGTTTTTAAATTCAGCATGAAATGGAAATTATGATCATCTTCCCATATTATCTGAGTGAAACATCTTCTCGAGGTAAAAAAATGTAGGGTGGGACTTGATTTAGTTTAGGATTGTTGGATTTTTGTTGTTTGCTGCGATCTCATGTGAGTGACAGGTTACTGAAACGGATTATTGAAATATGAAAATAATGATGTGCATAAATGAAAAATCATTTAAAATACAGATTGCAATATTCCTAACAAAATAAGAATTGCCCGTTTAGATTCTATGTTGACTTTCCTATGGTCTCAAAGGCTAACAGCGTCAACGTCTAGTCACAGCTTGCTTGCTTGCTTATTTACAGTATGTATGTATTGCATGTATGTATGTGTTTATAACTTATACGTATCTTTCTGTGCTGAATTTTCTGAAATAGTTGATACTACAAAAATAGACTGAAAAAAAAATCTGTCAAAATAGCCTAACGCTAAAGAATTTGTAAACAAAGCAGAATGTAGTCCTAATTCTGATGGTGAATATCTAGTTTGCTTGCTTAATGCCTCACACAAACTCTAAATATCTTTCAAAGGTTTTCCATGAATTAGGTAAACAAATCCAGTGATATTTTAGTAGCTGAAGGCTGATACATAATACAATTTAATGAGAGAAGAACAAAACAGCTTAAATGAGTGTTTGTTTTGTACAATATTTAATAAACAATCACTCCGATGCATAATGTCAAAATGTTTTCTGAGACAGAGAGGTCCGCTCAAATCATTTATGCAACCTATGTAATTTATCAAATAATACAATAATATTTAACGTCATTGTATGACATGATGTACCACGTCTGAGGGTGTAAATGAATACTGGAATTGAAATTCAGTTCATATCATAAGAGCTCTCCTGAGAAAAACGGAGGGGAGGGGAGAGAGGAGATGAGGTCAGTGTGTCACGGTTGAAGAAATTTGCTCACTGCCTCTTTCAGATGTCCCCCATTCAGCGCTGTTGTGTAATTACTGTATGTAAATCATTACTATTCATGGACTGTAACCTTATATCCTCCCCCAGTCTATTGAACTAACTAATGATGTGCCAGCATACAAATAACAATGGGCACACGCACACACAAGTGCATATTTTGCACTCAGTACCTTGGATGGAGTAGAGAAATGACATTAGGAACACAGAAAATGTGTAACAAAGACATGATTTCACATACAGTAAATTGTGCTATTTTCTTATGTCTTTCCTGTAATTAAAATGATATATTCAGTTACGTATATGGGCCTATGACCATCAGTGGAGAATTTGTGCTTTATAAATTAAAGGTTTAAAAACCTATATTCTTTTTCTTTCTTTTTTGGCCTCCTATCAGAAATTCAGTATCAGTAGTTATATTATTTATTTTTTATAATTTATCAATAATTTTATATAAAGACCTAAATTAAAAAAAAAAAAAATCAGCCCAATTTTAGTGTTTGCAACAAATGAATTTTTTTCTCATAGTTGTAGTGTGGTCTTTTTCTGATCATTTAAATATGTTAAGTACATGTCGGCTGCACTTGTTTTATCACAATCACGGTTTCTTAAACTTTAAATGTTTTCGTACCGCTTCATAACCTAAACTACTACCAAAATGCAACATTGTGCAATGTTGTAATAAGGTTTTTATATTTGATTTGAAGTTATTTTCATAAATGAATTGTACATTGGCTTTGTCAAGCAATCAGTCAGTGGTCATCTGTTTGATTAAGAGTTTTTGTCTGTCCGTCTGTTTGTTTCTATCTATCAGGAGTGGCTGGATGTGCGGTGTAGAGGGGTCCGCAGTGCAAACGCCTACATTCTGGTCTATGACATCTGCTGTGTGGAGAGCTTTGAGTATGTCAAGATGATCCGACAGCAAATTGTGGATAACAGGTAAGACGGAGCTCATTCAGAACCTGAAATGACCCACCTCAAAGAATAATAGAGAATCATTATCATTCTATGATAGATCCAATACAATGCAAATGTTTGACATTCCTTTTATTATTGTTAGAATGTGATAAACTGTGGTCTTTGAAACCGTTTTTTCCCCAGGATGAGGCAAATCAGCACTGATTAAAGTAACTGTGTCAGCTGCACTGACAAACTACTGATTGATTTTGATGTTTTTAATAACAGTTGGCCCTTGTTTCCTCAGCTGATGCTGAGATAATGAGGTGACATTTGAGAATTTGGATGAGTGACAGTTACAGAGCATAGACACTGTCACCGTTTACTACATCTGATAAGAATATAATAGATGCCAGTGAGAAAATCCTTTTACATATGCAGGTCTTGTGCACCATAGATTGCGTGCAGCATCATGTATTTGCATAAAGGTCTTATGTGAACAGAATGAATGACAGAAAATGATCTGCAGGCTCCACCTTTAACCCTTTTCCCCATCCACAATATCACACTTCTGTTTTACAAATGCGGCTCACGTTTTCACTGCTTAGAGGACACCTCAGTCTTAGTGCAAAATGTCCTTTAGACAATAAGATTTTAATGATCACTGTATTCAGTTAAATATATGTGACTCTGGACCACAAAACCAGTCTTAAGTCGCTGGGGTATATTTGTAGCAATAGCCAAAAATACATTGTATGGGTCAAAATTATCCATTTTTCTTTTATGCCAAAAATCATTAGGATATTAAGTAAAGATCATGTTTCTTGAAGATATATTGTAAATTTCTTACCGTAAATACATCAAAACTTAATTTTTGATTAGTTCTTGCATTGCTAAGATCTTCATTTGGACAATTTTAAAGGCGATTTTCTCAATATTTTGATTTTTTTGCACCCTCAGATTCCAGATTTTCAAATAGTTGTATCTCGGCCAAATATTGTCCGATCATAACAAACCATACATCCATGGAAAGCTTATCTATTCAGCTTTCAGATGATGTATAAATCTATAAATCCAGGGTCACATATAGAGATTGCATGGAGATGTTTGATGTGGTAGAATATTGAACGTAGACTGAATACACATGCAGAGGGGGTGATAAAAGAAGCAGCAGTGGTAGAAGAAATTCTTATAAATGTTCTTTGACTAAACATGGACTTGAATGGTTTAAGAGACGGGGGAAGCCATACTGAGAGAGAGCACAGATAAACTATGAAAGGGGGATAAATCAGTGTAAAAATGTAACACAAGCACCCAGACACAGGAATGAGGGATTGGTGTAGGCTTATTAAACACAATGGCACTGGTCTCTTTGACAGATTATTCACCTCTTTTATGCTGAAATGACTTGTACATTCTTTTCTTTCTCTTTGTCTCTATGCGTATATTGAAAGTACATATATAATAGCATAAATCCTCAATATCTGACAGATTTAAAATGAGTAGAATCAGAATAAGAGCCATAGTATACTTTTTAATATTAAAATGAATAATATGGAATACCAATGGGTCCTCAATTAAATTTAACGTGTTAAAGGTTTTAATTATTTATGATATGCAGTTTGTGTATGCATGGAGCCTTTGGTAATTTGCTATTATGTGAAGATAGTCAGTACTATATTGGCCAGACATTTATTTAATAGCTACATATTCAACCATGCTGTGTTACTCTTGACATTTTCTAAGCAAATAAATGAAACCTCGCATTTTAATTTGAACTCCTTGTGCAACAGTGAATTGGCAATTAAATTTATTGCACTTTTTTCTTATTAGCAAAATGCACACACACTCTTGCCATTGAAGCCCCCTGAACGTGAAACAGTTTCATTCTTCATTGTGTGTGTGTGTGTGTGTGACCTTCAAGCACAGTCAAGCGCTGAGAAAGGACAAACATTATGCATTCTCCAGCACACATTATGAGCTCAGTGCCATTTTTAGAGCGTGTCAAGGAGCTGAGGGGCTTTTCATGTTTGTGTGTGTGTGTGTCTTTGCTTGTTTGCTGAAGATATTATCGTGCAAACATGAACAAATATTATCTCCAGCATAAATGTCACCTAAGAAACTGATCGATTCTCGTGGGGTCGCTTTGTTTTACTTGCTAATTCCCTCTTAAACCTCTTTTTTATTGCTCTTCTCCCCTGCCATCTCACCTACCTTCCCTCTCTCGTCTCTTTCTGTGTCTTTCCATAAGAGTGGGCAGCAGTAGTGAGGTGCCCATCCTGGTGGTGGGCAGTAAGCGGGATCTTCAGCGGCATCGGTTCACCCAGCGCAGGGCCGTGTCTGTACTGGTGAAGAAAACCTGGAAGTGCGGCTATGTTGAGTGCTCTGCTAAGTATAATTGGCATGTGCTTCTGCTCTTCAAAGAGCTCCTGGGAATAGCCGTGGCACGAGGACTGCGTCCGAACCACACCTCTATCCGTCTCCAAGGGGCACTGCAGAGGAATCGCTGTAATGTCATGTGACAGATATGTAGCCTTTTTTGAATTTATGCTTATTTAGGACCAGTTTGTTTTATCAGAGTCTTAATTATCTTTAAGAAATTATTATTTAACTGGTCCTAAGTCAGTATTGAACGTCAACTTTTCTGTACCACAAGGATGGAGCTTTGGGGACAAACTGTTAATCAAAATGGCTGGAATATTACCACCTAGGGGCCTCTGTAACTGATGCATTCATCTGATGGATTACCTTAGGTACTACTGATTTCACTTTTCTCCAGTGTACTCTAACAAACAGGAAAAATGGAAGCAGATAAGAACTTTTTTCATCTTACCAAAGTCAGGGTCGGAGTAAGATATTGCATCTGACTCTAACAGAGTATAATTTGTTTCCCCTTCTTGCTCAGATTTAAATTCAGATGCTGTGGGTGCAAGTGTGACAGTTTTTAACTGTTGCTCGGAAACCGCTTTTATGAAGGATGTACTTATGGTTTAGAAATGATGAGTGAAAGTTTGTTAACCCGTTGGAATTATCAGTAGTGCTCGTCAAATTTGACTTAAAATATGAGCTGATTTTTCCCTATGTTATAGTATTAATTCAAAACAAAACAACAATGGAGACAGTTTATCTGCGCTTTCTCAGAAACACTGAATTTAAAATAATCCCTGTCCTGTTACTCATTGGCCAGTTTCCTTTTTGCAAAACTGCTTCAGGACATTAATACTGAAGGAGCTGCAGGCTTCAAATCCTGCCCCAACATTTCACTTCATAAACCTTATTAACCATATGCTGCGGCTCACAGACAGAAACCTCACCATTCTCCAATTCCATTTGTAGTAATTCATTGGGCCACCTTACACAGACCCTGCAAAAGTGTAAATAATATTCCTACAATGTGGTTGGAACAGCTTTTTTAAAAGCAAAATGGTTTTGTCCATAATGGCTAGGGGGTCACACACTGGAAAAGAAGCGCCACGCCGTGTCTGTAAAATTTGAACATATGGTTTTCTATGAGTGTACACACACCAGCTGCGCCATTCAGCTATGACTGAGGCTGTGTATACTGGAAGACTGTGTATTGTGCATTTTTAGCAAATGTTTGTCTTTCTGGTGATTAGGTTAAAGGGTTAGTTCACCCAAAAATGAACATTAGCCTGTGTTTTACTCATCCTCGAGACATCCTAAGTGTATATGACTTTCTTCTTTCAGACGAATCTAATCTGAGTTATATTAAAAATAGTCCTGGCTGTTCCAAGCGTTATCAGTCCATGCATTTTTGTAAGAAAAATATCCATATTTCAAACGTAACAAACACTAATCTCTCACTTCTGGTATCTGTTGTACGCGGAAGCCGTTCCGGCGGATGACGTAGGACGTATGTGTCACGCGCACAGCTGTGAGACATGTAGTCTCGCGAGTTTGTTTACAGGAGCAAAGGAAGCAAAGTTTCCTTGCTTATATCAAAATCCTCTGACAATGTTCTTCTAATTCGTGACCGGCGTTTTGTTTTGTTCTCTCTCCGTGTTCGTCACTAATCACACAACGCCGACATCCTACGTCATCCGCCGGAACGGCTTCCACTCATGACAGATACCGTAAGTGAGAGAGAAGTGTTTATTACCTTTGAAATATGGATATTTTTCTTACAAAAATGCATGGATTCGCTACAGGAGGCCTTTATTCACCCCCCGGAGCCATGTGAGGCACGTTTTAATATGGATGCGCGTGCTTTATTTGACGTCTTGTGGACTGTTCAACAGAAACACCCACCCACCGCAATGATAACACTTGGAATAGCCATGACAATTTTTAATATAACTCTGATTGGATTCGTCTGAAAGAAGAAAGTCTTATACACCTAGGATGCCTCGAGGGTGAGTAAAATTCAGGCTAATTTTCATTTTTGGGTGAACTAACCCTTTAAGTATTTACCAGTGAGTTGTCCCAGATGCAATGCAGCACTGCGCTTCTGTTCTGCTGTGCAACTGCCTTAAGAAATGTTGGAAATTTGTCCTCAAAATAGGCACCAGCATTCATACTGATGAGCTGTCCTTCCATATAGTGCACCTCTCCAGTTCACCGTTTTGTCCCATGGTGGATGAACAAGGCCAAGAGATACCTGGAGATCCTTAGCTGTTATCTTGGACTTCATTAAATCATGCAGACTTTTTTCCTTTCAAACTTCTTAGCACATGTGCCAAGATATGTATATCCCAGCATGCATACTATATATAACTGCATTGCAATTTTCTCACCATATGCCCTGCCAAATCAAGTAAAATGGCAAACATCCTACCTCCTAAATATAGATCACTGAAAAAATGAGGCACAAAAATAATGTCTTCCTCTGGCAGGATAGTGAGGTGTTGTGCAGATTTCAGTAAGCATGTTCAATCACTGGCACTGTAGAAGCTGTGAGAAGTGATGATAAAGCCAACAGGTCCTCTGGGGCTTCCCTAAACCTGAAGATTTCTGCTGAACCAGGATGCAGAGGAGGCTTACATCCTTTACTGCAGTGGACTGCAGTCTGTATGGTAGTAGATGACAGCGCAATCCACATTGTCTCTGGAGTATTTCTGAATGCAGAATACATTAAAGTTAAAGTGTTTTAGTGTCTGCAGAGAGATTCTGGTTGATCTGGGGCTACTGTTTTTTCTCTGCTAGCTTAGAGAACAGTAGACGTTTGACTCTAGCTTCAAATGAACTAATAGAGAACATCCTGTAGATGTACTGATAGTCAACAAGATTGATTGGCTGGCTGTGCGGAAGTCTTGATTCACAGCTAGAGCTGTCGCACTGCTACACCTATTCTGTCACCTACTCTGGTCTGAGGTAATAAACTGTGGAGCATTGGCACACAGTTGGAAATTCGTTAGACAGAGAAAATTGATGGTCCTAGACACCGCGCACCCACCCCGAATGCTTTCCCATGACAGAAAAAGGTCATAAGACATCATATTCTCAGAGTGCGCAAAGGAGAAAAATCAACCTCCTTTCTCACAAATGCAACTCTGACAGCCATCTATGCACTTGTACACATCTTACATGACTCAAAAGAGCTAAGACCTTCTGTCAGCAGATGGAGACATAAATAAGTTAGCAACTTGGGTCATCCTTCAGACTTTTTTTTATCATAAAGAATCTGTTTTCTGTTTAATGGAGCTGCATGCTTTAATTGGCAAAACCAAAATCATTCAGGGGTAAATTGCACTGATGTACCTACATGAGTGAGTACAAGAAGATCTTTGTAACAGTACTTGAGCATTGTTTTTGTCTTTTTGTATAATGTTAGTGCAGAATATGCTTAGCATGTAGTTTAAATGTAAATGATGGAGAAAAAGTCAGGCTAGTGTTATAAAACAGCAGAGAGGGGCTCATACATTTGCATGCCAGACAGTGTTGTGCTATGGTTGTGGACTGAGGACTAGACAATGTAGCAGATGTCATGTTCTTGTGGAATATGTCCTGTGCTAGTAATGTTAAAGGCTTTAGACTGAACATTCACACTTGCTGAATATGGATTGTCTTGGTAGGGCTGTCTGTTTTTTTTTTTTTAAGATTTTAAAGGGCTACTTGCTTTTTTGTAAAATGGAAACAAATGTTTGTTTTCTTTTATGTAGTTGTAATGTTTCATCAATGAAAAATGAATAAACCCTTTCAAACGATGCCTGAGCTATTCTTCTCTTTTGTTGAATATTTCATATATCACTTGTGTCTGACATCCCAAACCAACTGCTTGTGCCACATTTCAAACGCTGTGGCGCCATCAATTGGTGAACGATCACAAAACAACAATCACATGACTGCAGTCTCCATGTCCTATTCTATGAAAAACCTGATCACAGAGTTATCACAATACTTTAATAAAAAATAAGAAAAGCAATTCGTTGCAAATGAATGCACTAGAGAACAGAAAAAGATGACAGTATTTAAAGAAGACAGTTTTTTTCTTCACTAAAAAAAAGATCTATTAATAAAAATGCAAGACTGGTGTGAACTACAAAATAACAATTAGCATATCAAATAGGTTTGAACAAATTGTACACTTAAGAACTATACTGGTAAAAATGCAAATAAAATATTTTACGCGCTTATACCGAGAATTAATATGGGTACAGGTCAGGGATTAGCCTGCTAGCCTATCGTGGATTTCATCCATGATGTAGCCTAAATATTGCTATTTTTATTATCACAATAACACTTTGATTTAGGCCTCCAACATATATTGCATGCTTAAATGCAGTACAATATTAAAGTTCCATCCCTCAGATCTGATTGGATAAGCAGCGTTCCAAAAGTGATGACAGGTTTGTTGACGTGAGCAATCCGGAGTGAATGCGAAGGGAGCGAAACTTGCGGTGAAGGGATGCAACAAAATCTGGAAGTTAACAATAAATTAAATTTTTACCTATTAGATTGTATTTTATTAACGTCTACACCTACCCCAACCCTAAACCTACCCTTTACAATAATGCAAAAACAGTAGTTATTGTTGTACAGTGTGAGAAAAAATACGATATGCGCATGCAGTTTTTGCTGTATCCCTTCTAGCCTTAACCGAAATGCTTACAGTACGTTTTCAAGTCTCTTGCGAATCAAAAGTGAGTGTGATCGTCCCGTATTGAAATTTGAAACACGGAAAACAACAGTCTCTTATCCAATCAATTCGGAACGCGTTTGGTCCAGTATTTTATTGTTGTGATTATTTTTTTAGGATTATTTTATTTCCTTTTATGTAAAGCACTTCGAAATGCCATTGTGTCTGAAATGTGCTATATAGGCCTAAATAAACTTGCCTTGCCTTGCCTATTTTCGTTAATAATCGGTTCTCATATAATGTGCAGGCAGCGGCAAATAGGAAATTAAGGCCCGGTTTCACAGACAAGGCTTAGAGACTAAACCAGGATTAGGCCGTTCGATTAGGACATTTAAGCAATTTTTATTAATGTAGGCCTACTTAGAAAAAAAAAACATTACTCTTGAGACAAAACAAAGGCACTGATATATTTTAAGATCAGTCAGTGCAAGTTTCTTTCAGTTGAAACAGCTCAGACTTACATTTTAGTCTATTATTAGGCTTACGCTTCTGCTCCAAAGTCCGTACATTTCTTGGCGATGTTTTAAAGTCGTAAAGCAATATTAAATATGTGTTTTGAGTTTGTCACTCCACAGAAAATGTTATTAAACCACCCAAATTATTTGAATGATAAAAAAAAACTGCCAAGTAAATAAAATAAGTTGTCAAAATCTTGACAAAATAAGTGCGCGCGACCGCTGTCTGAGCTGAAACCACGCCCACTCGCGGGAAAGCTGTCGCGCCTCTCACACCGCATCAGTTTAACTGGATTTACAGTACAGCCATACAACAGGAACAGGTAATATGAATTAACTTGGGGAAGGCATAGCTAGCTAGCAAACTATGTCTAATGACAGTAACACTTGACGCGACAAAGGGACCGTTGAAAATCATTTGAACTTTGTGTCAGTAAGTCATAAATAGAAGGAGTGTCGGGGGTAATTATTTTGTACATTATTTGCACATTCCACCCCCCCCCCCCCCCAAAAGACCTGTTTAACGGTCTCTAACTCCACATTTCAGCACTTAGTTACTCACTAACTCATTAACAGTGGAGTCCAACAGCACGTGATATTGATTAAATGTAAATTTACATAACATTAATACATAAAATAAATACCAGAATTGTCTATAACATATAGAAGTGTCTATAATAGTAAGCATTTTAAATACTCTTTATTATCGAGCGCATGTTTTGTATTACTCACTAGTATGTTTATAATTCACGTGAATAATGTAGAGTAAAATGTGAGCGACTGGATGACATACTAAGAGCGTATGTAGTGCGCGGGTGATTTCGCTCTCCTCTCGCGCCAGTGGTCGTCGCTCCTGCTCTCCAACTCTCTGCTTTTCATCTCTCTGTCATCAGAGAGAGAAAGGGGGGAGTACGCTGTTTCTTTCTCCCTGCCCCAGACCCTACTGCTCCTCCTCTGGTAGCCCGTCCATCTCAGAACATCGGCGGTGAGTTTTATGGGGAGAGTGGCCGCTCCCTGCAGCGGCCCCGGCAGGATCGTGTCCTTTCTCACCGCAGTTCCGTGCTTATCCTGCAAACAGCAGCGGCGGCGGCGGCGGCATCATCAGTCTGCGGCAGTGGACCGGGGCAGCAGGTGGAGCATGAGCGAGCAGGGCAAGAGTGCCGCGTCCACGCCAGCGAGCGGGACACCAGCCCCGGGGTCGGACACGTACAAAGGCTGGCTCTTTAAATGGACTAACTACATCAAAGGTTACCAGCGCAGATGGTTCGTGCTCAGCAACGGTCTGCTGTCCTATTACAGGTAAATAATGCGCCTTCTATATGCACATGTGTTGATGTCATTCATTTAAAATGCAATATATGCATATATTTAGGTTATAATGGGCTATGTTAGTATGCTGTTGTGTGTCCGACCAGTGTAGGGACCTGTCATGTCAAAGCAGGTCATTAGAGCTGTCAAACACACATGCGGACGCTCATTGCACTTCATGAGCGCGTCTCCAGTGTGGACAGATGCTAGTCCGCTTCTCAAAACCCTCGCCCCACTTAACCACTGTGTGTTTCTTTTTCAACGGGTCCTTAAATGTCATTTCGAGCGGATAAAAGCCCGTCTCTCTCATTAAATGTCAACAGTACGCTGTTTTTATTAGCGCGCCAGCTAGCGCTCATGCTAACGTCAACTGATATTCTCGTATAGCGAAGCAGTGTGACGCTTATGAGAGTCGTTGCACTTTAACATCTGACAACCTACTTTTGCGTGTGGTTGTGGGCGTGTCTTACAACTTTAGGTTTAATCGTATTTATGGCTTGTTTTTATGGTGAACTTGGTCAACAGAAATTTATTCAGGTCCACATTCAGCCTCTGGCCAGCTACAGATGTGTTAGCCAGCGTTAGCTTTAGCCAGCGTACACGCAACGATCTAAAACATCCCTTACAAACATTTACCATGGTAACCAGCTTCCCTTAAAATATAATATGGAAAATAAAGAGTTTTAAAGTCAATTTTCGCACATTAATTTCTATAAATAAAATTAATTTATTTATATATATGTGTGTGTGATCCACGAAAAAAATACACTCTTCTTTCTATATATGTATGTGGCTTTATATGTATACTTATGTATGTATGTGTGTGTATGTGGGACAGACCTAGATGCAGTAATGCAACACACACACACATATTGTTTTTGTGTGTGTGTGTGTGTGTGTGTGTTTGTTTGTTTTTTTGTGACAGCATCTGGAATGACAGGGGCTGAGATATCTGATGTGAAGCTTATGTATGCAGTGATACAGTATCTTTTTAAAATTTAAACCACCTCCACATGTGTCACCTGTGAGCTCGGCCAGTAACACCTGTTGCTCAAGAGGCCCTTGAGCCAGCAATGGTAATCATGTTTCATTTCTCCCCTTGTGTCAGGAAGACAGGTGGATCACATGAGGTAACTGTCACAAAAAGTCCTAATTACTGCTGTCTTTTAATTGCTTCATTACTGCATCTAGGTCTGTCCCATAAGAGAAGCGTTTAATGATTTAGTCGAGCAGAAATATTGCTCATTGAAATGTATAAGTGATTGCTATTTATGTGAATAGGATGACAATATGCATACAAGAAAATGTTTATATCTGTTCCTTGAGGTATAAAGATTATAATTATCATAAAGTATCCTATTTCTGCTGATTCGTGTTAGGTGGAACAGCCTGGAAAAAAATAGGTAAAGAAGCAGAATGAATGATAGCTTCGTTGCCAGATTTTATTGTTTATTTTTAATACATTTTTACATAAGCTTGTCATTCTGTCATTTAACAGATAGTTTTGAAGATTTTCATCTTTTTCTATTCAGGTGGATACACAGAACATACACTGCCTTCAAATGCACCTGGAAAACTCATACCTCCCAAACAGGTGTTCTGACATGTCATGCATTCAAGTCGGAAACATATCTTGCAACTAGTCTAAAGTAAACATTGTGAACATAAAACCCAAATATCTACATTGGAATTCAGAATTCAGAATTCAAACTGTAAAAGTGGAGTGATGTACTCCATACACTTGCTTTCCACTCTCTATAGTCATAGGATATTATCCATATTATAGATTAGTGTTTCCTCCATGTTTCGAATTGACGCGCCCTTTCCAACATCACATCTCAACAACTAAATTCTGAGTTTTCCAACTGTAAACACACCTTTGCTTGGTCATTCATGTGCTCAGAACTTGTAATGATGATATTTTCGACTCCACTTGAAGGTCACAATAGTTATGAAAAAAATAGCAATAAATGCAAAGACGGCCAAGTAAGCTGATTTGCTTTATGTGTGCTTCAAGTGGAAGTCAGAAATATCACAATTAGTTCTGAGCCAATTATTCTGAGCCAAGTTTAAAACGTAATAGAACAGACACTGATCTTTAATCTAGATAATAACGTATATTATATGTATAATGTATGCTGTATACTATAAATAAGTTACAGATAGGAATAATTTTCATATTTTTGAGTATAGATGTTTTGTTTTGTTTTGTTTAGGCTACTTCTGTGTTATGTTTCTGGCTTGAATGCATGATGTCATTTAACAAGTGCCTCACTCAGAGATATGAGTTTCCAAGGTGCACTTGAAGGCAGCATTTAGGTGTATCCTGAAACACTCGATCTTCAAAATTATACCTAAAGCTAATACGGTATTAGCCGGTAGGTACAATTTTGAAGATCAAATGTTTTATTAGTAACACGTGAATGCAACAAGGCATACTGAAGACATTCAAGAAGTGTATTTGAGAGCCTTTGTGCTATCACAACTGTATTGTGCACCAACTGGGATCTAGAATGAATGGGTTATCAGATGGTCACGAGGGTCATCGTGATAGCGTCATGGAGTACATCTGTAGTCAAGCAGCTAATGAAATAAGGGCAAAGGCTCTTGTAAGAGCGCTGAAGCAATGCCCATTAATCCGTATCTCTACTGGGCAGACCCTGTGGGCCACAGGGTTTCCACCCGCTCTGGAGAGTCTGAAGGGAAAGCGACACTCTGCTGACTGTGAAAGAGAAGAAGCATGTCTCTTGCTGCTCTCCGCTATTAATAGTCTATTATGGTGGAAGGTGATTGCAGTGGTGTAAAGCTAGATCTGCTGTCATCGGAGAGGTCTGGCAATGGTGCTCACGTAGCCAGTACAATGGAGTGTCTGGATAACCTGCTGTGCTAATGTGTGCCAAATCAACCTGCCAAATAGGCTGTTAGGGAGCCAGAAAGAGCAACAATAAATGTGTGAATATGTTTTAGAGCCAATATATGATACCGGTCATTAGATTATGAATAGCTTCTTGAAAATTCCTTCATAAGATTGTGAATGTAACTGTTCATAATTTTTTAAAAATGTGTTTCACAAAAGAAAGGAAAACCTTTTAAGTTTTAGTAGAGAGACTTCTGGACTCTTGTTTACTGGACAGCATGGGGAATGAGAAAGCATGGGATTTAGACATGAACCCAGTACTACTGTTCAAATACAGGAGATGTACTTAGAGTGAATATTTTATGCTTACATTTTTATTAGTCCATTAGTGGTCAATATTCGAGTGAATGGAAAGATTTGTACCGATCTTTCAAGCAAATCTGCTTCATGCTGCTAAATATGCACAATTACAACATCCTACAGCGCTTAAATGCAGAGAGCAGCTGACTCGCAGTTTCTAGGTGGCCTCTGTATCAGCATTTTCTTATTTTCAGCATCCCCAAGCAGTCATTTTATTTACAAAAAATATATATTAAAACATTGTGCAATGAGCCAATACAATCTTATATTGATAATGCGCAATTCTACAGTGTTTTGCACAATATTGCATCAACACTTCTGTTCCTTGTATCAATATTTTTTATCTATTTGTAATTTACCATTTAAAAAAAATAGGCCCTGTAGGATTTGAAAGAAGTCTTCTATGCTCACCAAGGGCATTTATTTAATTAAAAACAGTAAAAACTTAATATTGTGACATAATTGCAATGTAAAATAACTGTTTTCTATTTAAATGTATTTTAAAATATAAATTGTGATGACAAGGCTGAATTTTCAGTGGCCATTCCTCCAGTCTTCACTCTTCAGTGCCGTGATCCTTCAGAAATCATTCTAATTTAGTGCTCATGGAACACTATTATTATTGCCTTTGTGGAAACTGATAGATTTTTTCGGGATTCTTTGATGAACAGACAGTTTAAAAGAACATAATTATTATAATTTCTGAATAAGCATTATTGTTTTCTAAATCATATTTTATTTATTCCAAACAAAGTCTACTTTTATTATTTGCATTCTTGGTGTATGTTTTCTCCCCAGTATGATCAGAATTTTTGGTTTTGGCCAAGGATTTGAAAGAGAATTTTCTTTTCAGTGCGTCATTTAGACTTCATATAATTTCCTGTGGTTCAATTAGTGAAGAAGCAGGTTGTTATAATAATCTGAGAGGGGAAAGAGAAAGTAATGGGAGATAAAGCCCTGCTGTAATATGCTCGATACAGAGGAGATTTTCTACTCCTGTAACAAGGCTCATGCTTTTTTCCCTTAAGCGGGTCAGTTGTTAGTTAATATTTGTTCTTTAATTAAAGTAAAACAGTAATGTTATTTCAGAACTCATTTTGAGCAGAAACAATCACAATCCAATTAAGATCTTCTGGCACATCTCAATGCATTCAATCTGTTTTGCCTTGCCTTCCTGTGCTTCTCCTTCCATCGCTTTTAGCAAGGATCTCTGAGCTGATGTGTGTGTGAGTCTTTCGAGCGTCCAGCGAGTCTGTTTCTGACACACTACGTATGTTGATGGCCCTTGGGTTGAGATGATGCTGCTCACATACACAGCTCTTCATCTCTCTGGGCTGGATCGAACTGATCTTGCTGTCGTACAGACTTGTGCATCATTACTAAGAGACACATTAATCAATCACTCTTCTCTATGTGCGCTTCTAAAGAACTCAGCTCCCTGTGCTGTCACTACACTCTGAAGGAAATGCGGAGGCTTTCTATAGGACGCGCCTTGGATGTGTTCTGCTGATGTGTTAGTTTTACTGAGATCAATAGAACCCCCACCTCCATCACCACACACGCAGTCCTGTCATCTGCAGCGCTAAAACACGTAAAAATGTAATGGCCTGCGTAAATTGCACTCGATCACGGCACCTCCCCCATCTCCTTCTCCTACTTGTGATGAGTCACATATCTTCCCCTCCTGTGTTTTTCTTCTTAAACACTTTCTCTCTGCCTGGTTCCTTCTATGCATATTTGATTTCTTAACAGACTTTTCACCCGTCTTTAATGTCGGATGTGCTTATTGCAGTCAGTTGCAATGGTAGTCTGTTTTAGTTAGTTCATGAAGAATCTGTTAGTAAAAGAGGGAAATCCAGTGAACCTGCCTAGATCTGTCTGTCAGTATCTGTAAAATCTAGTAGTAGATTATGATTTCTCCTTTTAATTGTACATTGTTTTTCACTGGAAGATCGAGTTATGACATTTTAATTAAAAAACAAAACAAAAAAAGTTACATATACATGGATGAATTGTTCAGAATAAGACATTTAGACAGGGTGAATTTCCATTACATTCCCACTTAAAAAACAGGCAAAACAAAATTATTATTCTGACTTAGGCCATGAGATGAAAATTAAACAGTAATCAAATTGCCCATCATATTGCATATTACATAATAATCAGTATTATCACAATTAGCCAAATGTTCTGTTTTCAGGGCATCTCTAACTCATTCGCTCCCAGACAATGCTCGACCTTCTTTTGCAGTGAGTGATAACGTTCCATTCTGCTGGGAAGAATGTGGTCACGTGATCCGAGAGGAGGTTGTGTCCCTCAAGGGTATATGGGAGGTTAACTGAGAGAAGGGTTTTTTGGAATGTCATTCTGACTCTTTGCATGATGTGTTCACTGACAC
This sequence comes from Tor tambroides, assembly GCA_021397915.2. Lineage (NCBI taxonomy): Eukaryota > Metazoa > Chordata > Actinopteri > Cypriniformes > Cyprinidae > Tor > Tor tambroides. The sequence continues at coordinate 34,306 of JAFVLL020028650.1, read as the reverse complement.
TTTGCATGCTTCCTATAATTATTTTTGGACTCTAAATAAAGCAAATATCATAGCTGGAGTAATCATCAGTCATTGCTGAGTGTGTGTTTCTCTTGCATGTGATAATATGGTTTTTGCAGTAGTGGGCATGATTTATGGGCACTGCAGAGCAAGCCCTCTCTTGATAGTCTCCAGGGGCTAGTATGAGATCGGGAGTGTGTTGCAATGGTGTTAGGACTGGAAAAAGTTACAAAAAAAAAAGTATGTAAAGGGATAACAGAATATAGAAATAAAAATAATTCACTTTTCTAAATGATCCTATAGTGATAGTGCTAATGTGATATATACGACATAATATGACACCTGAGCAAGCCAAGTTACAGAAAGGAAGTAGTTGCTGCTTTTTTGGCAACTCAGAATATGGTCAGTAAGTTTTTTTTTTTTTTTTTTTTTTTTTTAATTTTATTCAGCAAGTATGCATCAAATTGATCATGACAGTAAAAATGTATAAAGTTACAAAAGATTTGTATTTCTAATAAATGCTGTTCTTTTGAATTTTATATTCATCACAGAATGACTGTTTTAAGCATTGAGCTGTTTTTAATATTGATAATAAAATAAGATATGTTTCTTGAGCAGCAATTCAGTGTGTTAGAATGGTTTCTGGAGGATCATGTGACACTGAAGACTGTAGTAACAACTGCTAAAAAGAATAAGCAGAAACAAATTACATTTTAAAATATATCAAAATAAAAAGTTATTTTAAATTGCTAGATTTATTTCACAGTATTACAGTTTTTACTGTGTTTTGATCAAATAAATGCAGCCTTAATAAACTGATACAAAACATTTGAACGGTATTGCATATTAAAATTAATAATGTTGGCTGCAACCAACAAGAACACCCTAGCAACACTCAAGAAACCACAGTCAGAATGTCCTGCAAGGCACTCAAAATAAGATTTTTTTAAAGAATATAATTTAAATATTTAACTGAAATTATGGTTGAAAATTCACTTACACATCTGGTAGTATGTAAGTGAAATTCGTAGACTCTCTTACGTCAGTATCACCCCCTTTTTCTTTCCTTCTGCTTTTTATGAATTTTTTCTTTTTGGATAAATTCAGGATAAATCTCTCATCTGATCTTTCTTTTTGTCATTGCCTCACTTTCCCTTACCCTTTTCATAGTCTCTCTCTTTTTGCTCGGCATGGTAGTTCCTTACCCTGGCTTCATGTTCTCAGTTCTGACCCACTTACAGCCATTTGCGTCCAGCCTGTCCCCTGCAGGGTGGGTGAAGCTAATTTAAGATCTTTGCTTTTACCCCTCCACACCTCCTCCCCCAACTTTCTCTCTCTTTCTCCTGTCTGCTTTTGCTTTGGTAGGGTTTGAGTATGCAATCTAAGCTTTAGTGAGTTTTTTTTTCTTTCGCGTAATGGAGTGAATATGGTGTATTGATGGTTGGTCTCTGAGCTGAATGTGTATCTCTCCCTCCCCCTAGTGACTCGGTCACCTGAGTTTGGATTCAGCCAATTACTTGGTTTGCTTGACTGTCAGACCATCAGTCCCCAGAAGGCCTGATAAATGTAGCCAGCAGACGTTGGACTCTACACTTTCAGCACTCAAACACACAGTAGGGAGACTATAGTGTCTCGTATGTGGAAAGAGAGAATCGCTTGTTTTCTGATTCAGATTTCTTATTATGCTGGTATATTTTTTTTTTTAATTCCCTTTCTCACACAGATTGTTCAGTTTCAAAGTAGGAAACAACTTGCTGGGTGCAAACGTAGACAGAAATGTTCTTAACATTTATTAGTATTACCATGAACTGCATAGGTCTTAAAGTTAACATGACAGTCACTGTACAATTGTGGTTTTTAAACTTGGTTTAAATGATGGTTTCATGCACAGACAATAATTTAACACACAATACACATTAACTGTGTTTTTGCGGTCATATGAACAACCAGTCAGTAATCTACATATTTAAAGTTCACAAACCTTAAAGGGATAGTTCACCCAAGAATGAAAATTTGATGTTTATCTGCTTACCCCAAGGGCATCCAAGATGTAGGTGACTTTGTTTCTTCAGTAGAACACAAACAAAGATTTTTAACAAATCGTTGCAGTCTGTCAGTCATATAATGTCTGTCAATGGTACTCACAGCTTTGAGAGAAAAAAAAAAAGCATACACAGACAAACCAAATTAAACCCTGCGTCTCGTGACGATACATTGAGGTCTAAAGACAGGAAACAATCGGTCTGTGCAAGAAACTGAACCGTATTTATATCGTTTTTTACCTCTGATCTGCTGCCCGGTCCAACTGTCCTGAGCTCGTTCACACAACTGCCAGTGCGTTCATTGACACTCCTAATTGAGATTCTAGATAGAGTGTCAATGGTCCATTTGAGAGATAGGTGGTGGTAATGTACTTATAAGCCTGCGATCCGCCGTAAAGCAAGAAGAAGAAGAAGACGTGTCACCTGCTGGCTGTTGTGTGAACGAGCTCAAGACAGTTGGACCAGGCGGCGGATCATATAACGATATAAATACTGTTCAGTTTCTTGCACAGAGCGATTGTTTCGTGTCTTTAGACCTCAATGTATCGTCACGAGCCGCAGGGTTTAATTTGGTTTTGTCTGTGTATGTTTTTTTTTTTTCTCTCAAAGCCGTGAGAACCATTGACTGACATTATATGACTGACAGACTGCAACGGTTTGAATAAAAAATCTTTGTTTGTGTTCTACTGAAGAAACAAAGTCACCTACATCTTGGATGCCCTTGGGATAAGCAGATAAACATCAAATTTTCATATTTGGGTGAACTATCCCTTTAAGTACACAAAACTTTGTTTATTTCAAGATTGACGTCACTGACAGTAATGATAACTTGAAGTTTAAATGAGTCAGATGTTAATTCGGTAACCACTCTGACTGATTCAGTCAGGCGTATTCAGTGATAGATTCATTAGACTTGATTAAAATGGTAACTCGTGAATCTTTTTGAGTTATTCCTTAAAAAAAGCTCCAAAGAGTCATTTGTCCTTCAACTGGACAACACTGATAATGTATGTGATTTTTCTTTTCTTCCAAACCAGTTAAGCAGAAATCCCACCTCACAGCCAATTTCATTGGTCAACTGTCAAGAAAAGTTCAAAATTTATGGATTCAGTTCAAAGTTCAGAAAGATGGATCTCATGACAAACAGTAATGCTAGCTATCAGGATGTGCTACCAAACACTTAGGTTAAGGTTAGGATGCAGGTTAAGGTTAGGGGTGAGTATTTCTTTCAGCGTTGTGTAGGCAATTAGCACTTTGATTGACGTGACCAATGAAATCTTTAGGATTGGCTTTGGGCGAATTTGTTTTGCGAAAAAAAAATCATACTGATCATGTTTTTGATACACTATAAATAACTGGTTTATATGAATAATTTGTTTGTGAATCAGACTTACTTGGTTGTGCTGTATGTTTTCTTTTGCATGCAGCTCTTGAGAACAGTTCAGAAGAAACGAATGTTTGCATTTTTACATTTTATTGATATCTAGCATCCCACCATATAACACACACGTTTCACATTAAATACAGACACATTAATTTCCACAAACACAGTGTATATCTGTGTCAGAGATGTCTGACCGGCTCTGAATGAGTGGAACGCTTCTCACAGTTTCTCTGAGAGGTCAGAGCTTTGACATTCCATTAGAGATGTGCAACAGATACTGGGTAACCAGAGCAGTAACACAGAGGCAAGGTTCTGGCTCTCTGTGTGTCTCCCCACTTTTCAGCTCCTCCTCTCTACCCCTTCATGCCTTTTAGTGCCCTCACTTTTATACTTTCACTGAACCTTTTTTTTTCTTTCTGAGTCAGCAAAGCCTCAGTGGCGTGGCAGAGTTGAATCAGTGTTTCATAAGCAGCTGAGTGAGGAATCTGTCTTTATTCCCTGTCTCTGTCTTTCTTGGGCTGTGTTTTATGAGGATTTAGGCTTTTATTAGGCCTCTACTCAAGGCTTGGTTAAATTATAGAGCTCCTTAGAATAGCCTGACAGACTACCAAGAGGCTCTGCTATCTTTTCAGACCTGAAATATTTCACTCACTTATCTATCTATCTATCTATCTATCTGTCTATCTATCTGTTTGTCTGTCTGTCTGTCGTTTTATTGTTCTATCATCATTCTATTCTTATTTTTTTGCATTCTTGTAAATTATTAAGCATGCAATTTTTACTAGATAATATTAGATAATCTTTTTACTCATGTTCAATAAATTAAAAACAATAATGAAATTATTTCTGATCAAATTGTTTGCGGATGCCTGTAATCTTAAAATAGCATCCTGCTGGCTGATTGATCTTCAGTGATCCATCAGTTTGTCACTAATAGAGATCCTTGTGAAGCCTTTATGTGTTCAGGGGTGTTGTAGAAAACAGAGCCTGAAGAGAGGCTTACTGAAGAGTCTTAGCCAGCTAGCCTTGCATTTATTGTTCTGGGCTGCGTTTCCCAAAAGAATTTTAAGCCTAAGTAGATCATAGAACCATTACCAATGGTCTCTATGATGAACTTAGCTCACGATGCTTTTGAAAAACACAACCCTGTACTTACTTTTTTTTTTTTTTGGAGAAATGTCATGTTTCCATAAGGATAAAATATATTTGAAATACATTTATTTCATGCTAAGTATACTACAAGTGCATTTGCATATTTATTTGCTTAATAAAAATACCCTGTAATTGTACTTTTGTTATACTAAACGGGTGTACTGCTAAATTGGAACAACTAATTTTATTCTTAATGCACTTTAATTGTGCAGAATTAATGCTGAAGTCCAACTAAAGATATACTGAAGTATATTTGATTGTGCTAAAGCAGAACTATTGCAAGTATACTTCAGGTACACTTTAAATATCTTGTAGTTAAAGACTGATATTAATCAAAGACCATACAATCCTCATCAATAGTGACATTAAAGGGATACTCCACCCCAAAATGAAAATTTTGACATTAATCACTTACCCCCATGTCGTTCCAAACCCATAATAGCTTCGTTCGTCCTTGGAACACAATTTAAGATATTTTGGATGAAAACCGGGAGGCTTGTGACTGTTCCATTGACTGCCAAGTAAATTGCACTGTCAAGGTCCATAAAAGTCTGAAAAGCATCGTCAGAATAGTCCATCTGCCATCAGTGGTTCAATCTGAATTTTATGAAGCGACGAGAATACTTTTGGACGCAAAGAAAATAAAAATAACGACATTTATTCAACAATTCTTCTCCTCTCTGTCTCTCTGTGTCAGCGTAGCGCCATTTTAGAGATTATCCGATGGACGCAAAGTGCGTACGCTATTCTCTGTCATCAGTAACGCATGGATACGCTGTTTCCATTCAAATCAGCGTAAATAAACGTACTATACGTATCCATGCGTTACTGATGACTATGAATATTGCACGCACTTTACGTCCGTCGGATACTTTTCAAAATGGCGCTACGCTGACACACAGAGACAGAGAGGAGACGAATTGCTGAATAAATGTCATTATTTTTATTTTCTTTGCGTACAAAAAGTATTCTCGGCGCTTCATAAAATTCAGATTGAACCACTGATGGCAGATGGACTATTTTGACGATGTTTTTTATACTTTTATGGACCTTGATAGTGTAATTTACGTGGCAGTCAATGGGACAGTCACAAGCCTCCCGGTTTTCATCCAAAATATCTTAAATTGTGTTCCGAGGACGAACGAAGCTTTTACGGGTTTGGAACGACATGGGGGTAAGTGAATATTGACAAAATTTTCATTTTGGGGTGGAGTATCCCGTTAAAAAACACGTTAGGCTTAATATTAAAAATGTGCATTGTGCACTAGTAGTATTCCAAATAAAGTTTAATTAGCTATAATTTTTTATAAGTCTCGAGCGATATGTCAGTAAATATGTTAATAGATTTGAACTATACTTGGTATGAAATAAAATTATTTTAAATATATTACTTTTTCACTAGGGTAGGCCTCAGTAGTTTCTTTGCTGTGTGATAGTGGGTACTGTAAGTTCTCTTCCTGGTCTATCTGTCAGGGTTTACATCACGCTCTGTTCCCTCTGTCTCTGGCTGTGACACTGGCTGGTTTGTTTGAGTGTTGTTGTTTGGCCAGCTGACACACAATAGCCGTTAACTTCTATTCTCTGGCCACACAGTTTGCAGCTGTGTGTAGTAATGTAACGCTTACAGGTGCTCAGTATATCTCTCTCTTACATACAACTGATGCATTATTTACTTTACATATGACTTTATCCACAGTAAAGCTATCCTGCAAGTTACATAATACCGAAAATTTATGCATTGTGTGGTTCCTTCCTTCAACATTTGACAGTGTACATTTGAATTAATGATTTAACAATATTATTAATCACTTTCTTTTTCTCTCTCTTCTTCTCCTCATTGTTCCCTGTGTCTGTCTTTCTTTGATTTTTTTTTCTCTTGGTGTCTTTTTGCCATCATGTACTAACACCTCCCTCTAATTTCCTGCTCTCCATGTTTTGGTTGCTCCTTCTGTCTTCGTCGCTCTTGATAGGACGCAGGCAGAGATGGCCCATACGTGCCGTGGGACCATCAACCTGGCCACAGCGCACATCGATACCGAAGACGCCTGCAATATTGTTCTGAGCAGTGGGGGGCGCACTTACCATCTGAAAGCCAGCACAGAGGTGGAGAGGCAGAGATGGGTCACAGCACTGGAGCTGGCCAAGGCCAAAGCCATCCGAATGATGAATGATCAGTCCGGTAAGAGCGGGAAAATTCTGGTGAACATAGATATTTGTTTTTTTAAGTTTGTGCTTTTAAGCTGAAATTGATCGTTGCAACACTGATTTGCCAACATTATATTTGGGCTTGTAAATTGATTGTCTAAATAATAAACTGGCACAGTGATTCAGCTAAATTCGACAAATCACATCAGTCCTTCAAATCTTTAACAAAAATTTATCTGAAGTTTCCTGGCAACAATAGGTCACTTTGAAATTGCTTTTATGGCAAATGCGGACACTCATCTGCCTTTTTGGCAAGATGGCATCTAATCATATGGTTGAAAGTGTTACTTTGTAATTGAAAGAGTATAGAAATGTTCATCTGGATCCATGTTTTCTCTCTGCTTAGAACTAATTGTGTTAATTGAATTGCTGCACAAAGGTTTTGAATGAAAAATGTCTGTGCTTTTAGACAATGGCCCCACAGCCCCGCTAACACACTGTTATCAGTCTGGTAAGGTGACTGGGCTTGTTACAGAGGCTTTGCATCATGTTTGCAGGGCTGGTGTGTAGTTCAGAGTGTTTGCAGAAAATTGCAGGGCTCAGCAATAAGAATTTTCTTCTTCTGGTCCAGTCAGGAGATCAAATTTGCGCTGGCCATGTCATTGGATTTTCACTGGCCGCACCATAAAAAGGTATATTTTTATTTTAAAAAAATATTTTTAATTAACTAAATTAACTAAAAACAAAGTTAAGGTTTAGTAAGGGTCATGAACTGAGGAATCAAAATTCCCTTGATCTTTTGACATATAGGAGGTCATTGTATTATTAAAAACATCCTGTAAGTTTCAGAACAGTTTATATTGAAGCCAATCTGCCAAAACGACATTTTGTGGAATGTCACTTTATGTCGTAATAATGTGGCTAAACACTGCCTCAACAGAAGAAGATCAACACCTGCTTATACATCGCTGCCTGTTTAGCCCCGCCCACCGATTCATGCATGTAGTGTAAATAACAGTAGAGGCAAATGCAGGTCTACGCAGATATCAAACGATACACTTTATTTGATGAACTTTATTCTTAATTAACTTCAAAGAACTTGGTCCTTTGTTCATTTCATTTTACTGCGGATTTGTTTACGTACAAGGCACAATTCCATGCAGGATTTTCAGAAAGATTGAAACTAAAAGAGGATGCTGTGCTGAATATATTGGATCCGACAGTAATGTCGCACTACACAAGTTTGAGTAACTGTGTTTATTACATGGTCACTATTGCTTTGTCTGTTTTTACAGATTGTTTGATATTTACTGAGCATTAATGCATTTTTAACCTAAATCACAACAGCGTCCATCTGTGAAGGATGTAGACTGTCAAACATACACAACTGTTAGCCAATCATAGCAGTGGGCTTTACTTTCGAGTCTACAATCCGCCTCGCCTATTCAAACAGAGCGTTCCGATGAGAGGGGTCAAAACAGGACAGAAAATAGCCTATTGCTTCTGAATTGTTTTTTGATGTAAAAATCTTGATAACATTATAAGTGGACCTCAGAGAACGGTACAAAATAAAAAAACAAGGCAGTTCATGACCCCTTTAAAACCTTGTAAAAAAAAAAACCCTAATGAATAAATGTAATGAAATTAAGCAATAAGAACTGGTAATTAACCAGATATAATGTATGAATTCATGGATGCATTTTGACTGAAAAAAAAAAAAAGACTTGACAAAGCATCATCCACATTAGCCAGCTGGATAACATTACCCTGATAATGCATTTAAATGATCAGAATTGAACAACAATGTTCAATATATCATAGAAAACCGAATATTGAAATATGAATAGAATTTTAAATTAAGACTTGAGACTGTCCTACACTGTTTAGGCAGTCCTTTTTGTTGAGCCCTGGAATGATTGCATTTGGACTGGACTCGCTCAAAGATGTTGTTTTTTTGGATTGTTTAGTGTGCGGTAACTGCTGTGGGTCACTGCATTGCTTCAGACTGGTCAAATCTCTCTTTCTACTGAACAGTGAAATGTCAAACGGATGGTATTAGCCTTTGGCTTGAAACACTACATACTGTAGATCTGTTCATGCTTCTCATTGACTGAATGCTGAACCATGCTAGATGAGATGGTACCTCTGGGTTTCAGGACTGCATGGAGCATGATTTTATTGCTTATGTTTATGTAACAGTGCTATTCAAACTTTAGAACCTCTAGAAGACATGTTTACATGGACTGCAAGACTCCAGCTATTTACTGCTTTAGAACTGAGAGTTGGATATAAACAATGTAGAGACAACATTCATCAGTCAACAACCTCAAATGCAAATGGCAATATGAATTTAATAATTTTGAGAATAGTAGGTCTTGTTCATATTATTGCAGTCAATGTAAATATAGCCAGTGCCTGCTATTTTGCAGCTCTCTCATTTTTCTTGAAAGACAAGGCACTATTTGGTCAAAGCTGTTGCTGCATGTGTTTAAAGATACGTGGTCGCTTCCTTTTATTAAAAATCTGCAAAGAAAAAAGATCGCTCTCATTCCAGGGCTTCCTAATATACTCTTGGGTCAAGCTCTAAATGTCTTCATACAAAGCTGTATGAATCACTCAGTGTGTTGTCTGTTAGTTCTTTGGCAGTACTCAGGGTCAGAGTGGGTCAGCACGTTCGCCATGTTACAGCGCTGTCCTATATTTGAGACCTGAAACACTCATCTCCTGTGACACACACAGCTGTCATTGCTCTGTGAGCTCCTGAAGCAGATGGCTTCTGCTTTTGGGTAGAACTTGTGTTTTATCACTGCTCCAGACGTTAACCATACATGTACTTTAACACTGAAATAATGTTTTGCTGTATTTTATGAAGTCAAATGAGTGTTGAAAATGTTTAACTTTTCATTCAGTTATTCATGTATTGTATGTGCCATTGTACTTAGCCTGCTTAAATTAAAAATTGTAACTGACAGAGTAAAAAAAAATCTAAAAACATTTTATAACACATTTTCTTTATTTTATTTTTCAGATTTAAGAATTTTTTACACAAAGAGATATTGCTCAAATTAGTAGCCTATTCATCATCATATAAGTGGGATAAAGTGTGGAAAAATGGTTTCTGCTTTTAATAGGTTCACCACAAGGGGGCAGGTGTGTTCATTTTGGCACGTGATTTCAGTTCTCATGAGAATCTAGCCAGCACTCACGTGACAACAGAGCTCTTTTTTTATTTCTCTCTCTAATCTCTCTTGTATGTCAGACTCTCATCCATATGAAACCCTGGCTGTGCTCCAGCCCCCTCTCTTCATTCCATTCCGGACGCTGCCCACTCTTTCCTCTCACACACAAACAAACCCAAGCTTTCTATTTTTGCGGAGCTGTCGCATTCTGTGTATTCTGTCTATGCGAGCGGTATGTGTGTCAGTATAAATAACAGATTCATTCCTCTGTGGAGTTGAATGGCAGACAGAACGCTGATGATGTTGTGTGTGTTTGTGGTCAGTGCACCTGAACTCTCTCAAACTAAAATGATTCAATCCCTTGTCTGTGTGCCATGTATAAATGTCTGCAATGAATTATGTTCAGAACATTAAATACTAAAGGCCAGTAAAATCACCCTGACAACTCCCCAGCTTCCGCTAACTTTTCTGTGTTGTAAGAACTAAATAAAATGCAAACAAAAAAGTGACAGAACCTTTTCTTGTGTCAGACCCCGACTTTGGAATGATCTCCCTTTTTTCTGTAAGGTCAACAGTGATGGGAAGAACGGCGTTATAAATAAATGGCGTTACTAACGGCGTTATTTTTTCGAGTAACGAGTAATCAAGCGAATTAATGTTTCCCCCATTACAACGCCGTTACCGTTACTTACAATAAAATGCGGCGTTACTATAATTTATTATAATATTATTATAATTTTATTTTTCAGTTCATCTGAATGCGCAGTGTGCAGTAACTGTATTTGACGTACCGTAAACTCTAGTGTGAAGCTGAAGGCACACGACTCGCCGTCGCTTTCTCACACACACCAAAGAAAGATACAGAGCAAGAGAGTCTTACATACCATGCAGTAGGGCTGGGCGATAAATCGATTTTATCGATTAACTCGAATGTGTAGTTAATGTCGATTTGTTTGAATGAAAATCGGTTTTTCTAAAAAA
>JAFVLL020028650.1:0-23323 GCA_021397915.2 Tor tambroides | reverse complement strand
CTGTGGGTGTCTTCAGTGCTCTTTTTTTTTTTTTTTTTTTTTGGACTCTCTTCTCTCCATGTGGCTTGGTATTTAATATAGGTGTTTGCTGCAGTGTTATATATAAATCTCCTGTCCCATAGCAAAATATTTTTATGTTAGCAAAGATTTGAGCTTGCATTTAAAGGGATAGTTTGCCCAAAAATGAAAAGACTGACACGGATAAGAAGAAATTGTTGAATAAACTTGTTGTTTTTTGTTTTCTTTGCACACAAAAAATATTCTCATAGCTTCATAAAATTAAGGCTGAACCACTGATGTCACATGGACAATTTAACAATGTCCTTACTACCTTTCTGGGCCTTGAACCTGGTAGTTCCCTTGCTGTCTATGCAGGGTCAGAAAGCTTTTGGATTTCATCAAAAATATCTTAATTTGTTTTCTGAAGATGAACGAAAGTCTTACGGGTTTGGAACGATAAGAGGGTGAGTAATTAATGACAGAATTTTCATTTTTGGGTGAGCTATCCCTTTAAATGAATATGAAAATAATATATACAATAGACTGTAAAGGTCAACTCAGCTTTATTGTGTGTGTAGCTCATCAGTAAGATTATTATTTTATTTTTATTTTTTTTTGGAAAGAAATTAATACTTTTATTCCGCAAGCAATTAATTTGATGATAAAGGTGTCAGTAAAGACATTTATAATATTACAAAAAAAGTTTCATATAAATGCTGTTTTGAACTTCATAAAACAATCCTGAATAAAATGTATTTGATCAAATGAACATAAAAGACTTCTTTAAAAATCATTTAATAATTAAAACTTTTGAACAGTAGTCAACTAGTCACATCTGACTCACAAAATGGTTCTTTGGTGAATCCATGTATTATTTAAATTAGTGGATATCAAATTAACATCTCATTCACTCTCTGAAGTGCAGATCAATGCTTTTGTTCAATGAAAAACAGCCAACTTAGACATTCCACTTAAGATCTTTGTTTCTTGGAAAAATAAAAATAGAAGAATTTAAACAAGAAGAAGCTGAAAATTGGTTATTTTTTGAGCGATTTAATCAGACTAATTACCGAATAGTTCACATGTCAACGTGTAAGTAAAAATACGTATTTGCAACAGAGTTGCCATAGAGACTCACTCAGGTTCAGTTTGTCTTCAGAAAACCTGCTATGTGTGTCTGTGTTTTGTTAATGAGTAACTTCTCTCTCTCACAGACGCGGTCAGCAACAAGCTGCAAGGCAGTAATATCTTCACCATAGCCAAGAGAACAGTGGAGGGGCAGGACATGCTGTACCAGTCTGTCAAACTCACCAATGGCATTTGGGTGCTGGCAGAAATGCGCATACAGACCGGCAATCCCAACTACACGGTAAATGGAAACAAAGAGACATGGAGGATGTTGTAGTGGATGTGAAGAGACTAGCAAAGTACCACTCGAACACACATAGATCGATAAAGACAAGAGGATGTGCTGAAGGAGACAGTAGCGGCCGCATGTGAGAGAGTGTGTTTCGCTGAACGACTCTCCTGTTATTGAGTCATGAGGGAGTAAGATCTGTGTGTTTGTGTGCACGCGTGAGAGAAGAAGCGGGCTAAAGGGGAAAGGATTGCTGGGAAGGTCAAACACCGTCTTAAAACCTTCTGAGTTGCATGCCTAGATAGCATTTTATAGGCATTATAGGTGCCTCAGAGTCCAAAAATGCTGTCTAGTCAGGCTGCATGCTAGGTTGGAGACCCAGCCATTGTGTTCAGAGAGAAAGAGTATTTGGCAAATCCTGGGTGGGTGAAGATAAAGAAGGAAGATTGTCAAGAAAAGATGTCAGTCCTTTCTCCCTTTGGTTTGTGGGATTTGCCAGCCCAGTGCGGAGTGTTTGTTTCTTCTCCCTCATGTTCCCTTTCACATTTCCCACATGAATCATGCTTCAAACACAATTGTAGTGCACCATTTATTCTCTAAGATCTCAAGTGTATCTAGAGTTGTGTATGCCAGCATGCTTCATTCCCTGTAGCAGAATATGCATCCAAGAGAGAATTGAATTATTAATATATTATACACTTCTAATTATTTTTCCTCAGAGTTAATCAGCATATTCAGCTGTTTTCATCATAACATGCACATTTATTATGTTGTTCCACTATGATGTGGCACTTATTTGAGTAGTGTACAAATTGGTGTACCATTATTTTTCTTCAAAGCAATAAGTCCACAAATCCCATCTTCTTTAAAGAAGACACTAGATATGTTACATAAACTATTATCTAACACAAAATTAATCACATCAAATGCATCTAGCCCCTACTGAGTGCTTAATTTAGGCTAAATCTGTGCCATGCGCCCACGTATCCTCTATCACATTTTATTGTCTAAGTGACGAATGTTATCATTTATGATGTTTGATTTTATTGTATTTTTTTTTCCTGTGTGTTTGCTCATATCTGCACTGACCTTTGATGATGACATCACTATGCAGGAAATGGAGGTTGGGTGTCTTTTTCCCCCTGAAATAATCTTAACTTAAACTAAATGTTATCTCTTACACCTTGCTGCCTTTAAATGAGCATGGTTCTTTCTTTGACTTCCTTCTATCGACAGTAAAACAGTCCACTGAAACAAAGCATGTCTGTAATAACAGTGAATGTCACAGCTATGTGACTTCATATAAGAGCAACTGTTTTGAATGATCAAGGTGAGGAAACAGTTTAAGGAAATGTGTAGAAAACTTGGAGTTATATTTTCTGGTCCTTTTTCGTAATAGAAAAGCCTGAATCAAATTGAATAGCCTTCATCAAAGGAGTTGCTCTTCAGCAGGAACCCGTCGATTCACGGCATGTGCTTTTAATGTGCACAAGTCTCGCTCTCCTAAACACACACCAGTGTTTCCTGCAGCGCTTTCAAGCGGCAGCACTTCACCGCTGCTGAATCAAAAAATCCGCTGTTAAATCTACAAAATTATATTTTATCTGAGATATGAGCTGGCAGTCTGAATTAAATGTGACGGGATAAGATGAAGTGCTGCAAAATTATAGCAAGAAAACAAGTTGTTCTCATGACTGCATGCAAAAACAACCATATAACTCGAATCGTTAGTACATGACTCGCTTCTTTTCATGAGTCATTTAGTGCTGTCAATTAATCGCGATTAATCGCATCCAGAATAAGGTTTTGTTTACAATAATATATGTGTGTATACCGTGTATATTTATTATGTGTATATATAAATACACACACATACAGTATATATTTTGAAAATATTTACATGTATATATTTATATTCATATCATTTATATTATATGTGAATATATCTAATATATAAACATGACATATTTTTCTGAAATATATACGTGCATGTGTGTGTTTTTATATATATTTTTTTATATATATTTTATATTGTGACGAGTCGGCTGCCTCCCCCCTTTCATATCATCACCACCCCGTCCCTTATTCGCCGCCCTTCACCAGGCTCCCGACGGGAGTGGGCATGTGAGAGAGGAGGGGCGCTGAAACTAGCCCAGTTTGGCGGCGTGTGATGAGGCACACCTGAATTGAATAGGGCCTCATCACCGCCGCCGTTTATATGCCGAGAGCGCCTCTCCTCGAGAGACCGGTCTCTTCCCCCGTGCATGCACGCTGGTGTCCTCGTGGGTCCAGGAAGGGAGCATTGAGGAATGTCCTTCCGCCGCCAGAGATGTGAGCCGTTGGTCCTGCGAGTTCGAATGATGCCGCACCCGTGACACGGCCGTCGGGCCAGGATGCCGGGCCGTGGAGTCCCCCAGAAGTGCCGCGGCCAGCAGAGGACGGCCGCGAGCAGAAGCCGCCGCCTCGCGCGCCGGACCCAGGAGGGGAGCGCGTGCGGCCACCGGACTCCGCCCCTTCCCTGGACCCTTCCTTCCCGAACATTGCCTTTCCTTCACAACCCCCGAACACGGCGAGGACACCAGATCCCCTGTTATTTTGGACACTTTTTCCCCCTGGACACTTTATTTTTGACATTTCTGTTTAATAAAAGCCTCTCCGAGGCCTGACGCCACACCCACTGTGTCTGTTGTTTGCTCCTCCCGCCACAATACATATGTATGTATATGTACACACACATATATTGTGTAAACAAAAACTTTTATTTTGGATGCGAATAATCACGATTAATCGTTTGACAACACTATTTAAGACAACTTACAAACAAATCTTCTAACGAATTCTAGCAAATCTTTCATTGAGTAAACTAAATTTGTTGTAAAACTCGACTCGCGTGCTTAAACTGCAAATTTTTGGCTGTACGTGACAAATTTCTGTAGGAAACACTGATGCACAACACATCTGTATGGGTGTGTTAATCTTCCATCTCTCTCCCCACATCCTAACAGCCACTTTAGGAGGCAGAACTGTTATTCACAGCTCAGACACACGCTCCATGAATCATGGTTGTTTTGTTCCTGGCTGTTGTTGTAGCATATAAACAATCTTTGTCTGAAAGGACAGAAAAATGTGGCAGTGTGGCTATACTGTGAACTGTTGTGATATGTTGTTTTCTCTAAATATCTAGCAATGTTTCCATTAGCTACAAAGATCTACAATTTGTCACTGTTCGTCGTCCCTATGGCAACCAGGCGTCCAATAGCACAGTTCCCCTTTAAACACTGCGATTGTCTGATGGCAGGGATCTGTTAAAGCATTCCTCCGCAAACTTTCACGCAGCACCCCGCTGCTTCCGCTCTTCTTGCCATCCCACCATCTCATCTGTTTTCATTTGCGCTTTGATTACATTCTTCCCCATTGTCGCAACCCGCTGCTATATCTCTAAGTCTTAGAGTCACACCATCCACTCTTCCTTCATTCTGTGGTTCATGCCCACCACCCACCTGTGCAGTATCTCCAGTCAAATTATAGAACAATGCAACTGTTAATAAAAACGCCTCTGCGTACAGGAAACTGATGCCACAAAGCAAGTCGGCACCAGTGTCATCGCGTCTATGTGCATTTGTACACCCACTACATTCTGCGTGAACCTAAGACAAAATCCTCCAAATCTGACAGAACTAATGGAAGCTTGAAGTGGAGTAGGCTGGGATTTGATTGATAAGGACATGCCCACTCTTTCTTACTGTAGATATTCTCAGTAAATTCATTCAATTAATTTATCTGTCTAAATTTTACTGGTGAGGAGTTGAATGATCTTTACACTGTTGCTCAAGCTGTGTTTTGTTTTTTATTTTTATGAATCTATGTACATTATATTGCATGTTCATTTTATTAGAATTTTTTTTTTTTTTTAGAAATGTTAACAGTTTTATGATTTTAATACATACTACGGTTTAGTAAGAGTTTGAGGTCAGTAACTTTTTTTTTTTTTTTTTTTTATGACCCCAACTCTTTTTTTGGAATACATTTTGATCATTTTTTTTTCTTGAAAGGTTGCATTCAGTAGATCAAAAGTGACAGTAAAGACATTTATACAGTATACAAAATCTTTCTATTCAAGTAAAATCTGTAGAACTTTCAAACAGTCAAAAAAGTCCTGAAAAAATAAACAAAATATATTAAGCAGCACAACCGTTTTCATCAATAATCATAATAAGAAATATTTATTGCGCAGCAAATCAGCGTATTAGAATGGTTTCTAGAGGATCATGTGACACTGAAGATGAGTAATGGCTGCTAAAAATTCAGCTTTGCCATCACAGAAATATATTACATTTTAAAATATATTGCAATAATATTTCAGGATTAATGTTACTGTATATTTGAATAAATGCAACCTTGTTGAACATAATATACTTCTTCCAAAAATATTAGAAATCTTTCTGACCCTGAACTTTAAAGACTAATTTATTTTGTAATAAACTGCAATATACATAATTTGTAATGATTTTATTGTATATTATCATATGCCTATATAGAAACCAGTATGCATTAATTGAATCAACCAATATATTCTGATTGGCTGTGATTCTATTATATAGCATTTTTACCTTAAAACAAACATGTACAAATACCCCTCATTGGAAACATGTTCCATCATTCTTGGCGGACACAGTATTAGTAATCTCTAACTTGGCGCGTGTAGTCACTGAGTCTCACAATCGCAAAACCGCTGTGGAAAGCTGCCCAGAGAGAACTCTTGGGTTTGGGAGGGATAAATTGTGCCATTGATCTCTCCCTCACGCTCATCTCTTTCCCTTTCGCACTTACAATGTCCTGTTGCGCAGTACCCACAGGCTTCCTGATTATCCTCCGTATGATTGGTCCGTGAGAAGCCTCAAGTCTGCTGCAGCGCTCACTTGACAAAAGATGAAGCAGGTGTTGCAGTAGATGGAGGTCTCCACTCATGTCAACCTCTTCAAGCACAGTTGCTCCTCTGACATTAGTCTGCATTTGTTTGTCTTTTACTCTGTTAGTGCCACATGAGATCCTTTTAGGAGGAACAGCTTTTTATGTGGCTCACAGCAAGTCAGCACAGCTTGCTTATGAATTTGCTACAGGTGGTTAGTTTAAATTGTTTCTCAAAAAGGGGTAAAAGCAGAAACATTCAAATGTTTCGGGTTGGCAAGACTTTTTATAATGCTTTTGAAAGAAAAGTCTAATGCTTATCAAGGCTGCATTTATTTGATCCAAAATACAATATGCTGAAATATTATTTCTATTTTAACATTTTTTTAGCAGCCATTACTCCAGTCTTCAGTGTCACATGATCTGTCTGAAATCATTCTAATATGCTGATTTGGTGTTCAAGAAACATTATCGATGTTGTAAACAGCTGTGCTGCTTAATATTTTTCTGGAAACCATGATGTGTTTTTTTTAAGGTTTCTTTGAAGTTCAAAAGAACAGCATTTGTTCTTGAAATAAAAAACTTTTGTAACATTATAAATGTCTTTACTGAAAGTATTAATTTCTTTAAGTCTTACTGACCCCAAACGTTTGAACAGTGCTGTACTATATATAAGTAGAATATATTTGATATATGCCTGGTGCAAGTAATGTTGTGCTCTCAGACTTGAAATGAACGTAAGAACCTTTCTTCAGATAATAATAAGGCAAAAATTGGAAGTGTTAGTCGTAAAGTTGAAGCTTGTTTTGGTCTTCTGCATGGCAGTGTTTGTCATTTTGTTTGTGTGGTTGCTCTTGGCACAGCGAAGGCGGTTAATATTGTATTAGTGTGTTGGCAGGCTTTCAGCATTACTAGTGTTTATTCGTTTCTCTCGCCTTCTTTTTCTTCACTTTTTAATGTCTTAATTTTCGTAGCATGGCCTCAAATCTTCACTCACCAATGCTATGAAATTTAAATTGATGTTTGATACTTGTCTGTATTTTATTCTAATCTCTCTTTCTCTCTGTTTCTTTCCTCAGCTGTCGATAAAGTGCAGAGCGCCAGAGGTGTGTCAGTTTGTGTACCAGTGCTATGAGTTGGTGCTGAAGAACTGAAGTGGGGGGAAACCAACAGGAAACTGCAGTTCCCAGGCATCGTTTGGGTGACTGAAACTTGATTGGACCAGTCAGAGAAAGACCCCCGCTGTCTTGCATTTCCCTCAGACTGTGCTTTCAGCATTGACTGAATCCCAAGGAATTTTTCTTCATTATTTTGTTCATTCCCAACACCCTTCCTTTGTCCCACCTGTTTCCATCCTGCAGTCTTTGAAATATTACAGTTACAGTAAAATACGACACACAAAATATAAAGATGATATCTTTAATTCACATATGTGCAGGTGTTGTTCTCAGCAAATTTCATTCCTGTGCTACTTGATTGCTTCACTGTTTATCCTGGGTGATTTTTCTTTTTTTCCGCCTCATGGAGGTCAAGCATCATACACAGATGATCTCAGAGTTTTAGACCAGCCTGTATTCGTCATCCATCCAGTTGCAGGAAGGGTGTGTTTACTACAGTTGAGAGAAACCTTTCAACACTGCTGTTTTTAATTTAGTCTTAATAATCAGACGATGGGTCACTGGGTTTGTATTCAAACAGTTCAAATCTTTATTTTTTGTTCTGTTTTATTAAAGCTCTCCCCAGTCTTTCCTCAATGATTTAGATCTCCCGCAGTTTCTTTTAAGGGAATGCTGTGTGTTTATCCAGAAGCACTACACAATTGCTGAGTAAACTTTTTTTTGTCTTCAAAATGTCTTTGGTGATGACTAAGTTTGCAGTCATGTTTTGCTATTAAGCTGGGTTTATTTTTAGTTACTACTGTCTTTTGTGTGCTGTGTATCATATTTGTGTGTGTGTGTGTGAGTTGAAGATGTAACATGCTGCATGTTCTGTTCCTCCTCCTGGCAATCTTCTCCCTTTCTGTTCTCCCTTATTCCCCCATTTGTCTATGTACATAACCACATATTCGGGCGGTTTGTTAATTTAGTGTGTGTTGATAAACTGTTGGATCTGTGAGGGAGACTCGACTCCTAAGATCACCCTGCAGAAAATGACACTCTTATGAATATCTCTCAAATCACACTGAACGCGATGCATCTGAAGTCTCCTCCTTTGCATCACAACTTGTTCACTGAACATGTTTCTTCTCTCATTCTTCATGGGACAGGGAGATGTGGTTAAACTTTTATGTCCATGTGATGTTTCATTTTCTTTTAAACTGTTGACAAGGTGGACAGACCTCTCTCAAGCTTAATGTAAAATACCATCAGACAAAACCCTGCTGACCTGACACACATAGTGTTGTGTGTGTACACTTGGAAGTTCCCAAATAATATTGATTATTGTTTTTCTTTAAATCATAGTTTGTTGATTCTATATGTGTGTTATATTCTGTGGGTTTAGTCGTAGGGGTGACTACAAGGAGATGTCCGGCAAAGAAATTAGCTTTACATTTTGTTGGATTCTGTCATGAATGCATCTGTTATAGAAATTAAAAAAAGTATATTACCCATTGATTTAAAGTGTAATTATTCCAGCCTGGTTTTAAGTTAAAAATAAAAAATAAAAGCATTAAAACTAAACCTAAAACCCTTGGCTTAAATAACATGGACTGTCCAAAAAGTGCTTCAAAAATATGTAGTCCCTCAGTAAAATTTATGCAAGTCATTGTATTTTAATACTTCTGAGTACTGACTACTCTTAACGGCTTCAGTTACAGTCCTAACACCTTGTATATTATTTTATTCATTCATATTCTTAGGCAGTATGACTCAAACAGGCACTATGCTGCAAACTAACTCATTTAAACTAGACTTCCGAATATCACCTTCTTATAGTAAATGTGAAATCCTGGCAGGCACAAGTTGAACCTGTATCTCATCTAATGACATTTTCTTGAGTGAAACTAATAGGCTGTCTTACCTAAACTGGGGTTGCAAAGGTTTCAGGAAATGCCATTTATTATGGTTTGCAGGCATGCATCATGCATCATCCAGTCCTTCGCTAAAACATGAGGAAAAGTAGGTGATTACTCATAATTGGTTGTTCTGTAGAGTTTAGCAATATTTCTGTTTTGTTCGGTTGTTTTTTCCATGTTCTTTTTGGAAGCTGTGATGGGCATGATCATATCCCTTTTTTTTTCAGTACAGTATGAATCCTTGCTGAGCTCATGTTTAAGCACAATTTCCTCTTTGTTGTGTTGACTGTCCTGTGGTGATGAAATGACTGTGTAATGTAGAGTATTAAAGGAGCTGAGGGCCGCATGTGTATCCGACCATATAATTCAGTGGCAGGGCAATCATACGCCAAGCCTGAAGCTCAGTTTTGAAGCTGATGGCAAGCAATCTAAGCAAGGAAGACAGGAGGCTTGGGTTGTAATCTAATGCTCATACTAATGAACTTGGCCTGACCACTAGCCATGGCAATTGAAAGCTACATTTAGATGTTACAGCATTCATGATTGATGTTTAATGGCCATTACTGTAGAGTTGTGTGCGTACTGACAATCTGAGATGTGTCTCCCGACTATATGTCAGGTTTAAGAATAGCCTGAAGCCCTGATAGAGGGAGAAAAATCACCGTTTTAGATTTAGACTGAGAGGACAAAAACCCAGAGCAATTAATCTTTCTTGTATAAATCAATTTGGACAAATGGATGAATGTATTCCAGGTTAGTAATCCAGATATCATTAGATTAGATTACAGTCCATGCTATTTTGATGCAGCAATTCTATTATCCAAATGAGAATGGAGAAATGAAAAGCTCTGGATTAGAGACAGTGTGACTCTATTCCTGAAGAACAGAAGTTAATAACAACGTTATGTAGCCTACCTACTGTTTTATGTCTAGATTCATGCATTGTTCTAGTGAACGTTAGTGATTTGTGAGATTTTGAGAAGCAGTTTGTGAAACTCTCGAGGATAGATTGGAACGGGTTTCTCTGGATAGTGAGCGACTAGCGGCAATTAAAAACCCGGAGTGGAATTACAGTGTGGTGATAATGGAATGGACAATCTCTTCAGCTCCGCGCCACTCAAATAAGCCGTTCCAGACCTTTCCAGGCTTTCTTTTTTTTTTCGTTTGACGGATAAGAAATACACGAATTAACTTGACTATGGTAACTTACGTTTATTTGGAACTTTAGTTAATCGGTATCTTTAATTTTATACATCAGTTTGGTACTGAATATTAATGCTTTTGTTTTAATAAACAAGCAGCACTAGTCAAAAGTTACCTTATATTTTCACCTTGTATTCCTCCAATAATTTAAGTAATTTCTGAGTGACCTTTCAGAGCTGTTTATAGCCAGTAATAAACAGTCATGAATCCGCGCGTCAAGCTGAACCACATGAGTTCGCGCAGAGGAGCAGCTCACAGGAAGGAGACTGCTTCACGTGTATCTTCAACGACAACGAGAGGTCTGTGCGGACACAGTCCATCTACAATCTTACGGAGCTTAACGATGGACCTTTGCGCAGACTTCATTTGGCGTACGGTGAGGTGCACGGTGAAGCGAGCGCGCAGCACGCACTGCTGAGATGATGATGTGGGAAGGTATGAGAGGTTACGAGGAGAAAGGGTCAACGGTAACCTCGAGATCGAAGAGCACACGTTATCCCGAGAGCTGTCCGATGGATGCTGTTGGAAAAAGACGGGATTCGAGCTTCAGAGCTGTGTGTAGGAATACTGTGGAGCGTTGAGGACTGTTCCCCAATGGAATGCAGAAAAGACAGCGCAACTGCCGCAGTGAATGAAGTTGGTTTGTTGCAGTCATTAACTGATGATACTAACAGTATAACGTTACTTAACCAAAAGAGATAACGAAATGTATCAGTAGACAGAAGATCTGTGAACAAATTCATTTATTTGAACATCCGCGAAGTGCGTTCTCACCGGCGGAGGTAGCTAATTTAAGCACAAAAAGGCGCACGCTCACAATTCATATTATTGTTTTGATTTGTTGAGCAGTTTTCCAAGTGTCTCGATCGGTAGTGGTCGTCAGCTGTCCTGATCCGCGCGGGATGGTCGAGACGCTGAGCATCGCCGTCATCGGAGCTCCTGGAGTCGGGAAAACTTCTATCATCCGTCAGTTTATTTACAATGACTTCTCCGAGACTTACACCCCCACCCAAACGCGATACGTGTACAGACCCTCTGTCATTCTTAACGGTGTTATGTACGACCTGAAGATTTTGGACGTCCCGCCAATTTCCTCCTTTCCTTCAAGCCCGAGTCAGGTATGTTAGGCTACTGTAACTATACAAAGCGCTCATGCGTGCAGGTAGTTTGTGTAATAATGCATCAGAGTACAACACATGCCATAAAAATAATGCAGTATACGTTAAATTAAAGCACATAAAATGTAGGATAAACACCCTAATGTGTAAAAGAGTAAAATATTTTACTGTAAAAGTTGGCTACATATTGTTGAATATCATATAGCCTATATTTTACCTGTAAGTTATATGATAATTTGGTAACATTTTAAGGTGTGCTTGTTACACGTTACATGTACTTACTATTATAATACCAATAGGTAACACTTTATTTTAAGGTGTCATAATACATAGTAATTACCTAATTAAGTACTTAGTAGTAGCCGTTGTACTTACATGAAACAAAATGTACTTACCATGTAACTAAGTTATGGAACAGCCTGTACTTACAGTTTGTAATTATGTAGATGTAATAGGCAGCTACTGTTACACATATGTAACAGGCCGAGTCTTGTTACACGGTTACTAGTACGCTTAAGTACAATCTTGATACACTTTATTTTAGGTAGCTTATGGCTGTGTACTTACTTTTATAATTACGTTGTATATAGTCTGCAACACATATGTAACAATCTTTTTGTTACATAAGTAGCTGTGTAACAGACTCGGTCTGTTACATATGTGTAACAGTAGCTGCCTATTACATCTACATAATTACAAACTGTAAGTACAGGCTGTTCCATAACTTAGTTACATGGTAAGTACATTTTATTTCATGTAAATTCAACGGCTACTACTAAGTACTTAACTAGGTAATTACGCTCTTATGGACACCTTAAAATAAAGTGTTACCTAACGATAAATTATGCATAATTACATGCAAGTAACCCTAAACCAAACCCTAACCCTAACCATATAGTAAGTAGTACATGTAGTTAATATTACTTAGTACTTAAATTTATAATTACTGTAACAAGGACATTTTAAAACATTACAATACATTTTTACAGTATAATAAATTTTCAAGGACTATTGTCTCGTTAAATGTAGTTCACCATTTATGCTAAGCTGACTTATTGAAAATGTTTTAATGCAGCAATTTTAATGTTTTTAACATTTTTAAATCGTACAAATTATGTCACGTGATTTGTTAAAAGACAAACGATTACCATGTGTCTGCTGTCGTTAATGCTGCCTCACGCGTAAAACGTTTGTTTCTTTAGGTCTCAAAATCAGTATAAATGTGAAAAATGTAAGCTTTAAGCCACAGTGAACATTTTTAATTATTGAATTTATTAATAACAATATTATTTCATTATTGAAAATGTCCTGAAAATGAGCCTGTTATTTTAATGGAACATGTTAATCCTTAAACCGTGGATTTGACCTTGCACATCCAAAGCTGTCATTAGTCAAATTCACACTTTTCCAATCCTGGAAAAAAAAAAAAAAATAGTGTCCTTTTGTTCTTGTGAGCTTTCATCATTGCAACTGAACTGAATCTTGAACGGATCCATTAATAGACAGAGATTCCTGAGGAACCATAGTGTATTGCTTCAGGAGAGAGGGGCTTTCCTCTAGAAAAAAAGATCTCATTTAGAGTAGTTGCTATGGCGACATGGCTTGAACTGAGCATCTGTAAGCTTGTTTTCTGTATCCTCCCTCTGGCAAATATCTCTCTCTCTCCCCCACCTCTCACTCGCTTCTCTATCTCCCCCTCATCTTTCTCTCTCTCTGTCTCACACACACTATCATTCTTCCTCTTATTTTGTCTAACAGTCTTGGCATTTAAAGCCCCTCTCCAGTTATTCGTGTGGGAAAATCCTCAAATTTCCAATATTTTGGTATAATCCAAGACCCCAAAACATCTGTTTTGTTAAGAAAGTGGCATCATATGTTGTTAGCAATTTTACTATAACATCCCCAGGTGTTCTTGCATCACATGAGTTTTCTGCCGAAACTACCAACATATTCTGTCAGTCGACTGCTGCATGAAATACTTGCAGTGTATTACGCAGAGATCTACCTCTGTCACAGGTTTAGTTTGTTTACGTTAGTTAGTAATGTCTGTAATATTCAAGCAAACACAAAAGGCTTTAATTGCCATTTCATGTGTGTTTCACTGGAGCAGAAAATAAAATCTGCAGGAAGGTAACTCTTTATAACAAGGTAAACACAATCAATTTACACTCTCAAGAATTACATTAGATTTAAATGAATTCATTTTGCAGACATTTTGATTTATCCAAAGCCATTTACAAATCAGACTAATTACAAATCTATGCTAGATCCTTACAAATCCTTACAAATCCAGCCATATAATTTCAGCTCACCTTCTAATACACTCAGAGCATTTGCACGCAAGACAGGGCCAAGCAGGGATCTGTGGTCTCTTCAGAGCAAACGGCTAAAAACCCAGAACACTGCCTTTGAAGGAATGAGATATTATTCACTTTTGAACTTTTTCTTTAAGATTTAAGGCTGACACAAATTCGACAAAACTCTCTCTTGAGGTTTGTCATCATCTGAAAGACTGAGAGGTTTTCAGAATGTAAAATCCTATTCGTTCAGTGAACAAACTGAGCTATTTTCTCACTTAATTTTCCCTGGCAGTATTTCAGAGTGAATTCCCTGCATCGTGACCACTTCACACACCTTGAAGACCCACTCCAGACAGAGACCACCAAGGTCGCCTCAGCAACAAGTGATTCTGTTGATTGTTGCCAGGTTCTTATTTACCAGTTAAGAAGTAGCATGTTGACACCAGTGAAAACACAATGTTGCAGTGTGGAGATGAGCATGTTGAATGGGTTGCTCGTTACGGTGGTGTCATGATGACGTCCCCACAGGGAATCAGAGAGGTGTTAGTGGTTCTGATGTCACGTCAGCAAAACAGAATGTAAAAATCATGAACATGCTGTGCTGAGGTACGGAGGGGGCACTGCTTTCAGCGCTCGGAGCGCATTGAGAGACTGCAATCTAATTGAGCCAGAGCACGCTGCAGCTAAATGCCATTTAGCTCCCTTTAGAGCGTGGCAGGCTGGAGCACATAGAGGAGAAGGTGTGTGTGGATACGTCTTTATTAAAATGCTTCTGGCTTTTTTTTACATGCGCTTTTGCAGACGTTTGTGATGAAAGAAGAAAAAAACCCAAAAGGTCAAAGTCATTGAAATCAGACATGATTTTAAATGGCTGTAGAGATGAAAGTGTATCAAATTCATAGATACAAAAAGCAACTGAATTAGCTTAAACCCAGATACTAATAAAAGCTTTTAGACATAGACAGGTTCAATTTCTTTAACCATTTCATAGAGACTTTTTTCGAAGCAACATAATGTGTAAATTACTAAATAAATTAATTAATTAATTAAATATATATTATTTTATATTAAATTATATTATACTATGGGGCTCTTGAATGCTTGAATCTGATTGGCTGACTAACTTTATAAGATGTGCAGTTATTTTCAGGGAAACGCACAGCTAAAATAATTTCACGTCGTGGCCACATTACCACCTGGGTTGTGCATTATTTTCTAATAATTCAACGGCCCGTTGTCAATTATTCCCTACTTATTATTCATTGCATTTAGATTTTAATGTAAATAATGTAAATGTGTCATTTATTTAATTTGCATAATAGTTTCATTCATATATTGTTTTGGTAACTACACTGAAAAAAAAGGTCTAGAAACTGTTTTCTCTCAGAAGTTGCAAATTTCACAATTAATTGCAAAGAAATGGCGGTGACATTAAATTAAGCATGAAGTTTTGAAGTTGAAAGACCGAAATAGTGTCACCTTGTAAAACATACTGCAGTCGTCTTTTTGTTTATTTATTTATTTATTTACAACAGTTTTTTTTACAATGTAAAAAACAATGACAATGGACCCAGACAATATTTCAAATTCTACATTCAACATTACTTACTTTTCATATTCCACGCTAAAAGTGCTAAATCCTCACATTTCCCCATAATGCATCATGAAATAGCTCCTGTACCCTATATTGCAAAATGCAATAGTATCGCTCAGCTCCTGCTGATATTCGTCATATAGACAACTGTGAATAATAATCTTTGACTGCTTGGCAACTTTGGTGACTGAATGTCGCAGTTTGTTCACATGATGCCATGGCAGATGGAGCAGATCAAAAGCCAGCATGATTCAGGATTTCCTGTTACTGCCAGCCTCTCTTTCTCGCTCTTGTTCTCTCTCAATTATGACAACAGGGGGCTCAGTGACACGTTCCTCCGTGTCTACAGCAGTTGCTTGATCATGTAATGGTCCTCAGAATGTGAAAGAATTCACTTTGCCCTTCTTCCTGAACTGTGTTTCTCACCACTAGCTGAGGAGAAAATGTGCTCGTGGCACTTGCTCTTTTAGCCAGTGAAATTGAGGACTATTAACTTTGGGTTTTGTTTTTCCTGCTCTGTGCTCAGACACGACTGATTCTCAGTGGCTGTAGGGTCTCTTGTCGTTCAGGCCTGGTTTGTCACTCAGTGCGTTTGCCAATGTCACACTGACAACTCTCATTTTGGAAATACTCTTCATTGATTCTTTTCCTCTTATTCTTTGGCTTTTTCTTTCAACTACTCCGTCTCTTTCAGTCCCCTGAATAAGGGTGATTTTGTTATGTGAAAGATCATTTTGTTACTTATGGATCAGTCTATCACTCTTGTCAGTGTTTAAACTGCAAAAGTGATTATGCTCTAACCAGTTGAGATTCATACAGATTTTCTATATAAATTCTCTCGCACACAGCTTTAACAGCTTTTTAAACCCTAACCCCAAAAAGTGTAAAACAAAAACGTTACATAAATTTGGAATGAAATATTCTTGTGAGTGACTTTTCTCAAGCTTTTGAGACAATATTAAATTCATCTGCCTTTAAAACAAATGCAGTTCAGAACTGGGCTGTCTCAAGGACAGATGTTCTCATTTTTTTTTTTCATGCCTGAAAAGTGTAATCTCTAATTTAGAATGCATTGTCATACATCACACTGTCAGCGAGTAGTAAAAAGAAACCAACACAATAAATCTAGCTGTACACCTTAGCATAAAATTAAGAAATATAATTTAGTAATTATACCATCAGTTATCAGGGACTGAGCCAGAAATAAAGATGATGCATAGTGAACAAGCAGTTTAGTGCCTTGGCATGTAATGATTTAACTGAGACATGCAGTTATTTGACTTAGTGCTTTTCTGGATTATTTCCACATCTACATTTAGCACCTCTGGCACCTGGCTGTTTCATAGATGAATGAATGTTGTGCTGAAAGAATGATTTGTTTTGCCTGCAGTCATAAATAAGCAGGTGGTGGCTTAGAGAGATTCAGAGTATTATGTAAAACAAATGAATGCATTAGGTATTGTATTAGAAGACAGAAAGCATTTTGGTGTACTTAGGTATTTTATTTTATTTTTTATTCATGTATTTTATGATATAATTCACAATATATTTATGAATATAATATATAAAATACAATATGATTTTGTATTAAACATTTTTTTTTTTTTACATTTTTACATGCATATTTATTTCTATATTAAATGTATCAAAATGTACAATTTTATTTTAAAAATGTTATTTTACATATTTTACATTTGAGTGTTTAAAATACATTTTTAATCATATTTAATAGAATTCAAGTTTTTTTGTTATTGAACATCCTTTAAAAGAACTAAGAATAGAAAGACATTTCAAGAAAGAACTATCAATGAATTATCAAACTGATGGAGCTCCATGTGGTCCTGAATAGAGTTCCCTTCGTGCTCCTATTCCAGCCTAACAATAGTGCCTGTCCAAACTGTCTATTCAGGAAAACATCAAACATACGCATGGATCAGATCACATTTATTTGTGAACTCACTTGGCAGCTTTCAGCAGCACAGCTAACCATTCAGCAATTTCTGGTGGACATCTTCCAAATTTCCAAAGATTTTTGCTTAAAGTGGATACCTTCCTTGCCCAGAGGAGAATGTTGAATTATGATGAAAGTGAATCTGAACGTGTCCTCTCTCTAACTCACACTCACAGGCAAGAACAGAACTGAGGCTTGACAAGGAGAGAGAGATAGAGAGAAGCTTCTATTTTTAGCTTTCATGGGGATGGCAGTGCATCTGAAACATCTAACAGGCACACTGAGGGAGCGTTTATGTAAGAACAGCGCTCAACAGAAAAGACCGAATGCTTTGAGGCTCATGTTTAATTGACAGAAATTTGTCTTGCGCTCTAGCGCCACACAGTTAATGCTCAAAACCGCTGCAGATAATTGCTTCAATCTACCACTGATCACTGAGCTAGAACTCCATAAAATGTCATAGAATGTTGAGTTTGTGCTTCATAAGGTCTGAGAAGCATCAGATTTCCCAGTGGAGACGGAGGGCAAGGCATCTGCTTTTGATGTTCAGAAAATTGAAAAAGGAAAAGGCAGAAGAGAGATGGGGAAAAAAGGACAAAGACTTCTTATTCAGCAACTATTTTAAACCCAAACACACAGACTCTCTCTCCTTCTATTTTTTGGTTTTATAGATGGTTAATCAGAAGTTGGAGAGTGTGGTGAGAATGCAGAAAGCTATATTTCACCCAAAATGTGCCTTAGTTTTCAGACCTATCATTCCAGACACCTCCTTTTGTGTTCCAAAGAAGAATGGTAGTCGTACAAGTTTGGAACGACATGATGATACCATTTCATTTTTGAGTGAACCTTCCTCCTTTGTCTGTTATACTATAATGATCTACAATATGTCAGTGCGTTTATCTGTACACCTGATTGCTTTCATTATTATTACGCTAATGTGCGAGCGTGCACGAGTGCAGAATCATAGTAGTCGTCTCTGAGTGTGAAATATTAGCAGTGGGCTGCTTTTCTAACATCACTAGAGGATGAAGGTAATTATTCCTCTGTTAAGATGAATGTGCAACCACTGTCTTTGCTACAGTTGACATCGATTTCCTTTACAAGCAAGATCAGCTTGTGACGAATGGCTTCAATTTGACTTCCTTCTCTCACTCGATCTTTCTTCTGTCCCCAACGCACACGCAAATGCAGATCACAATCAATATGGCAATTAAACAAGATTTACTGGAATTTCACCACATGCAAGCTCAATCTGGTTTAATCACTGATTCTTTAGAGTTTAGTTATTAGGGATGTGCTGTGGTTAGTCCTGTGAGGCCAGACTTTTCACTTGAGGCTTTTTTGAAGCTTAGGTTAATTTCATACTGTGTTTGGCATTGAAAACTATATTTAAATTCAGCATGAAATGGAAATTGTGATCATCTTCCCATACTGTCTGAGTGAAACATCTTGAGGAAAAAAAAAAAAAATATATATATATATATATATATATATATGTGTGTGTGTGTGTGTGTGTGTGTGTGTGTGTGTGCGTGTGTGTTAATTGATTTAGTTAACGGTTGATTTAGTTAACAGGAATTGATTTAGTCAATCAGGAATTGATTGGATTGTTGGATTTGTGTGGTTTGCTACGATCTCATGTGAGTAACAGGTTGTTGAAATGGATTATTGAAATCCATATGCAAATAATGGTGTGCACTGATAAATCATTTATAATAAACATTTCAATATTCCAAACAAAATAAAAATTGCTCATTTAGATTACATGGTGACTTTCATACGGTCTTAAAGGCTTAATTAATATATGAATGTGTGAACATACTGTAACTGTGTATGTGACGTCAGTGTCTATTCACAGCTTGATTGCTTATTTGCGTATGTATTGCATGTATGTATGTATGTATGTATGTATGTATGGTCTGTGCTAAATTTTCTAAAACAGATGATACTACAAAAATAGACTGGAAAAAATCTATCAAAATACAGCGTAACGCTAAAAAATTCATGTTGATTATTTCACAGTCAGTAAACAAAGAAGAATGTAATTCTGATGGTTAGTATCTAGTTTGCTTGTTTAATGCCTCACACAAACTCTGAATATCTTTCTAAGATTTTCCATGAATTAGGTAAACAAATCCAGTGATATTTTAGTAGCTGAAGGCTGATATGTGCATAATACAATTTAATGACAGAAGAAGAAAACAGCTTAAATGAGTATTTGTTTTGTACAATATTTAATTTTAAAAAATCACTCCGAAGCATAATGTCAAAATGTTTTGTGAGACTGAGAGGTCTGCTCAAATTATTTATGCAACGTATGTAATTTATCAAATAATACGATGATATTTAATGTCATGGCATGACATGATGTTCCACATCTGAGGGTGTAAATGAATACTAGAATTGATATTCAGTTCATATCATAAGAGCTCTCCTGAGAAAAGCGGAGGGGAGGGGAAGGAGAGGAGATGAGGTCAGTGTGTCACGGTTGAAGAAATTTGCTCGCTGCCTCTTTCAGATGTCCCCCATTCAGCGCTGTTCTGTAATTACTGTAGGTAAATCAGTACTATTCATCGGCTGTAACCTTATATTCTCCCCCAGTCTATTGAACTAACAAGAATTGCCCCTATAATGTACCAGCATACAAATAACAATGGGCACACACACCTGAGTTCATGTTTTGCACTCAGTACCTTTGATTGCGTAGAAAACTGACATTGGGAACAAAGAAAATTGTGTAACAAAGACATGTGATTTCACGTACAGTAAATTGTTCTATTTTCTTTACTTGTTTATGTTTTAAAATGATATATTCAACTATATGGGCCTACTTAGTGATCACCAGTGAAGAATTAAATCAAACTTATTCACTTTTACTTAATTAAATCAAACTTTGTAATTTTATATTAAAACCTAAATTAAAAAAACACCCAAAATATGATGATATTTTTAGGCAGGTAGGTATTATAGAAAATTAATTTTTCTTAAATGTGTTGTAATGTGATCTTTTTCTGATCATTTAAATATGTAAAGTACACATCATTTCTAGGCTGCACTATCACAATCATGTTTTCTTGACCTTTAAATGTTTTTGTACTGCCACGTAACCTAACTACAACCAAAATGCAGTATTGTAAAATATTGTAATAACGTTTTATATTTGATTGGAAGTTATTTCATAAATTAATTGTATGTTGGTAATTACCTGCTTTGACCAAGCAATCAATCAGTGGTCATCTGATTAAGTGTTTTTGTCTGTCTGTTTGTTTCTATCAGGAGTGGCTGGATGCGCGGTGTAGAGGGGTCCGCAGCGCAAACGCCTATATTCTGGTCTATGACATCTGCTGTGTGGAGAGCTTTGAGTACGTCAAGATGATCCGACAACAAATTGTGGATAACAGGTGTGATTGAGCTCATTCGGACCCTGAAACGACCCACCTCAAAGAATAATACAGAATGATTATCGTGCTATGATAGATCCAAAAAAAAGCAAATGTTTAACAATTTGACATTTTTCCCCAGCTCAATAGCAGTATCATCAGCACTGATTAATGTAACTGTATCAGCTGCACTGACAAACTACTGATTGGTTTTGATGTTTTTAATAACAATTGGCTCTTGTTTCCCCAGCTGATGCTGAGATAATGAGGTGACATTTGAGAATATGGATGAGTGACAGTTACAGAGCATAGACACTATCACCATTTACTACCTTAGTTTAATAACAGTGAGAAAATCCTTTTACATATGCAGGTCTTGTGCACCACAGCATCATGTATTTGCATAAAGGTCTTATGAGAACTGAATGAATGACGGAAAATGATCTGCAGTCTCTACCTTTAGCCCTATTCCCACCTACAATATCACACTTCTGTTTTACAGATGCTGTTCACGTTTTCACTGCTTTGAGGACACCTCAGTCTTAGTGCAAAAATGTCCTTTAGACAATAAGATTTTCATTTAGTTTTCAGTTAAATATATAGAGATTGCATGGAGATGTTTGATGCGGTAAAATATTGAATGTAGACTGAATACACATGCAGAGGGTGTTGCAGAAGAAGCAGCTGTGGTAGAAGAAAATTTCACAAATGTTCTTTGACTGAACATGGACTTGAAAGGTTTAAGAGAGAGTCAGAGGGTAGACAGGGGAAGCCATACTGAGAGAGCACAGATAAACTGTATGAAAGGAGGATAAATCAGAGTAAAACATGACAGGAGCACCCAGACACAGGCATTGACACAGGATTGGTGTAAGCTTATTAAACACAATGGCATTGGTCTCTTTGACAGACTGTTCACCTCTTTTGTACTGATATTACTCTTGCACATTCTTGTCTTTCTCTCTGTCTCACATATATTGAACACACACATATATATATATAATCGCATAAATCCTCAATTTTTGACAGATTTGAAATGAGTAGAATCAGAACAATAGCAGTAGTATGCTTTTTAATATTAAAATGAATAATATGGAATGCCCTTGGGTCCTCAATTAAATTTAACGTGTTAAAATAAAGTTTTTAAATATTTATGACATGGAATTTGTGTTTGCTTCGAGCCTTTGGTAATTTGCTATTATGTAAAGATACTCAATACTATATTAATTGGACAGACATTTATTTAATAGCTACATATATTCAGCCAGGGTATGTTACACTTGACATTTTCTAAGCAAAGAAGTGAAACCTTGCATTTTAATTTGAGCTCCTTGTGCAACAGTGAATTGGCAATTAAATTTATTGCACCTTTTTCAGATTAGCAAAATGCACACACACACACACACACACACTTGCCATTGAAGCCCCCTGAACATGAAACGCTTTCATTCTTCATTATGTGTGTGTGTGTGTGTGTGTGACCTTCAAGCACAGTCAAGCGCTGTGAAAGGACACACATCATGCATTCTCCAGCACACATTATGAGCTCAGTGCCTTTTTTTTAGAGTGTGTCAAGGAGCTGAGGGGCTTTTCATGTTTGTGTGTGTGTCTGTGTGTGTTTGCTGAAGATATTATCGTGCAAACATGACAAAATGTTATGTCCAACATAAATGTCATGTAAGAAACGGATCGATTCTCATGTGGTCACATTGTTTTACTTGCTAATTCCCTCTTAAACCTCTTTTTCATTGCTCTTCTCACCTATCTTCCCTCTCTCTGTCTCTTTCTGTGTCTTTCCGTAAGAGTGGGCAGCAGTAGTGAGGTGCCCATCCTGGTGGTGGGCAGTAAGCGGGACCTTCAGCGGCATCGGTTCACCCAGCGCAGGGCCGTATCTGTACTTGTGAAGAAAACCTGGAAGTGTGGTTATGTTGAGTGCTCTGCTAAGTATAACTGGCATGTGCTTCTGCTCTTCAAAGAGCTCCTGGGAATAGCCGTGGCACGAGGACTGCGTCCGAACCACACCTCTATCCGTCTCCAAGGGGCATTGCAGAGGAACCGCTGTAATGTCATGTGACAGATATGTAGCCTTTTTTGAATTTATGCTTATTTAGGACCAGTTATCAGAGTCATAATTATCTGATTTTGACTGGATCTGAGTCAGTATCGAATGCCAACTTTGCTGTACCACAAGAATGGAGCTTTGGGGACAAATTGTTAATCAAAATGGCTGGAATATTACCACCTAGGGGCCTCTGTAACTGATGCATTTATCTGATGGATTACCTTAGGTTCTACTGATTTCACTTTTCTCCAGTGTACTCCTAACAAACAGGAAAAATGGAAGCAGATAAGGATTTTTTTTTTTCATCTTACCAAAGTCTGTCAGGGTCAGAGTAAGATACTGCATCTGACTCAAACAGAGAGTAATTTGTTTCCTCTTCTTGCTCAGATTTAAATTCAGATCCTGTGGGTGCAAGTGTGACAGTTTTTAACTGT
>JAFVLL020028649.1:0-28901 GCA_021397915.2 Tor tambroides | reverse complement strand
ATGGAGGGAGATTCAGTCACTCTACACACTGGTGTTAAAACAAACCAACAAGAAAAAATTAAATGGTATTTTAATGACATTCGAATAGCTCAAATCAGTGTAGACCGGAGTAAGATCTGTACAGATGTTCAGTGTAAAGATGGTGATGAGAGATTCAGAGGCAGGTTGAAGCTGGACAAACAGACTGGATCTCTGACCGTCATGAACATCAGGACCTCAGATGCTGGACTTTATAAACTACAGATCATCAACAGCAGAATCAGTATCATGAAGAGATTCAGTGTCAGTGAGTATAATTTAGTGTTGATGCTCATTAAATATATATATATCTTTGATCTCATAGGTTGATCCACAAGTAGTCAGAGAAGTCATTAAATGATTAGTTCACTTCCAGAATTAAAACTCCCTGATAATTTACTCACCCCCATGTCATCCAAGATATTCATGTCTTTCTTTCTTCAGCTGAAAATAATTTAAAGTTTTTGAGAAAAAACATTCCAGGATTTTTCGTCGTATAGTGGACTTCAATGGTGGCCAACAGGTTGAAGGTCCAAATTGCAGTTTCAGTGCAGCTTCAATTGATCTCAGCTGAGGAATAAGGGTCTTATCTAGAGAAACAATCAGTCATAAAAATAAATAAATAAATAAATAAATAAATAAATTATAGACTTTTTAACCACACTAGCATTTTTAACCACAAATGCTCATCTTGCACTAGCTTTGCGATGCGCGTCTTCATGCATTGTGTAATCACGTTAGAAAGTTCAGACGTGGTTAGTTCTGTATATTTCGGTTCAAAAAGGAAGGGTAGGGTGAAAAACTCAATCTCATTTTCTCCTCCAACTTCAAAATTGCCCGACATCGTTGTTTTACCTTTGATTCTGAAAGTTGTTTGACTTTGTTTGCATGTTCACTTTGTAAACACTGGGTCGGTACTTTCACCTACGTCACGCGTGCGTGATAATGTAATGCGTGAAGTCGAGCTAGTCCAGCGGTTCCCAATCCCAGTCCTCGTGCCCCCCTGCTCTGCATATTTTGCATGTCTCTCTTAGTTAACACACCTGATTCAGTTAACCAGCTAGTTAGACATGAGCTCCGTGCATGAACTGTGTTTCGATTGATATGATCCCCACACCGCGTTCATTGCTCCCTACCCCATGAGCAGGGGAAATTAGATGAAGTTTACTCATTCATGGATTTGCGCTGCGCAGCGTCTTCACACACAGACGAGTGCGACATCATATACCTCTGTAAATAAATACAATTTAAATTCACGTCTCGCACAGAGTGGAGCATATACACTCGTTTCGAACTGGAATCATGGCGGAAGTGCGTGAGGACTGGGATTGGGAAACTGAGCTAGTGCAAGATGAGCATTTGTGGTTAAAAAGTGTATACTTTTTTTTTTTTTTTTTAGAAAATCACTGATTGTTTCACTTGATAAGGCCCTTATTCCTCATCTGGGATCGATTGAAGCTGCACTGAAACTGCAATTTGGACCTTCAACCCATTAGCCACCATTGAAGTCCACTATATGGAGAAAAATCCTGGAATGTTTTTCTCAAAAACGTTAATTTTTTTTCGTCTGAAGAAGGAAAGACGTGAACATCTTAGATGACATGGGGGTGAGTAAATGATTAGAATTTTTTTTTTTCATTCTGAAAGTGAACTAATCCTTTAAGTATAAGTTTATCCATGAGCCTCATGTATGTTTTTCTGATGAGTGAATGTGTAAATCAATGTTTTTCTGCTGTTCGTTTGCATGTATTAGGTTATGAATCCAGACATATTTTTCTTCCCACTGTATTATGATCTGTAGGAACAGGACTTTCCTGTTATATAATTTTGTTCAGTGTGTAATGAAATGTTCATTTCTTCTTCAGGTTCATCTGGTGTTGGTACAGATGAAGTGTCAGCATATGTGACAGAGGGAGATTCAATCATTCTAAATACTAATGTTAAAACAAACCGACAAAAAAAGATTAAATGGTTTTTTAATGACATCCGTATAGCTCAAGTCAATGAAGATCTCAGTAAGACCTGTACAGATGTTCAATGCAATAAAGGCACTGAGAGATTTAAAGACAGACTGAAGCTGGATCATCAGACTGGATCTCTGACCATCATGAACATCAACACCACAGACTCTGGACTTTATCAGCTAGAGATCATCAACGACAGAGTCAGCATCATGAAGCACTTCAGTGTTGTTGTAGATGGTGAGTCATTTCTTGTACATTTATAGCATTGTTCAGCAACATAAGAGCTGTTGTCAGACACTGATGAAGAAGAGGCTCCGGCAGAAGAGGTTAGCTGATAAATTTGTCATTTTTGAAAACTGAAAATATATAGACCATTTTTAAAATATCAACAAATAATGTTTTTCAGCCTGAAAGTTGAGATGGGGCTAAAGGAATTCCTTTCATGTCCACAGATCTTGATGTTGTGTATTTATTTATTTATTTATTTTTTTGTCTCAGAAAGTTCCTTCAATCAGCTGTGGGTTTGTGTTTCAGATGTTTCTGCTGCTGATCGAGATAAAATGAGAAGAAAGTCAGCGAAGGAGAGAGAATCTGTCGCTTTAGAATCTGGTGAATTAAAAAAAACTAATCATTCGATGGCGTGGTATTTTAATGACATTCACATTGCTGAAATCATTGAAGATCCAAGTGAAATCTGTGCAGATGTTCGGTGTAAAGAGAGATTCAGAGACAGACTGAAGCTGGACAATCAGACTGGATCTCTGACCATCACAGACACCAGAACCACAGACTCTGGACTCTATAAACTACAGATCAACAGGATCAGATTCAGCATCATTAAGAGCTTCATTGTTACTGTCACTGGTGAGAATCACTTTTCGTGTTTCAGTAATTTTAATTTTGGTGTATATTGAAATATAATTGAGATTATCACCTTCATATGCACATCTAGTGACATAATTGTCAAAACAAACATGCTGTTCACAATACTAATGTTATTAACATGAACAATGCGTAATAATAAGTTGTAATGCGTTGGTGTTTCTTGTTTCTTGAGCTTGCAGTGTTGTGATGCTGTTTTAGCTGCTGTTCTTCAAAAACAACAGATGGCACCATTTGTCAGTTAAAACAATATCATACAGCTGATGACCAAAGTAGCAAAGTGTAAATATCAGACAAAGATATTGTTTATTATCAGTCACTCTCTAAATAATAATGGCTGTCTGTTTTCAGCTGTTCTTGCAGGAATAAATGCTGCTGTTGCTGCTGCTGTTGTTGTTCTGCTGCTCGTTGCTGCTGCTGCTGTGATGTACAGGCGCCATGCTGGAATGAGAGGTTAGTATTACATACAGCTGATGTAACAAGAGAGAAATATATTTATTGCATGAAAACAATATTTAAAAAAAAAAAAAGATTTTTTTTTTCCCTATTTAATCAAAGTACTGTATGTTTAATTGAGTTTATTATTATTCAAACAGACCATGTGATGCAGGTCAGTGATCAGGTAAGATACTATGAGCACTGAATCTTTCTTTTTTTTTTCTTTTTTGTGTCTGTGTGGATTTATTTAGAAATGAAAACTGAATAAAGATAAATACATTTTATGTAATTATAAATAATTTGTATTACCGTCATTTTATTATCATCATAATTACATTTATGTACTATTAGCTGTTACGACGCTGGTCAAGAGAGCAAGTAAGAGTACCAATACTGACTTATTAATACTCGCCAATATGATATTTCAAGCATTTTAGATGTGTAGGCTGTTTAGAAAGATGAATGTCTCTGCAAAATAAGAAATGTATTATTTAAAATCACATGATATGGTTTATTATTATTATTTTATTTTTATTTAATTTTTTTACTTTTTAGACTTGTAAGGAAACGGTCACTGTTATGATTAGCCTTGTCACGTTTCCACCCTCGGGCTGAAGTGTTAGAGGCGGTCCAATGCAACATTTTGATGGCAAAAGTTGCAGTTGTGGAAACAGAGTTGTTTAAGCTGCTTGGTTTCAACAAAAGCTATTTCTGCTGTGATGAGGAATTTTTGCATTCTGCAAAATTACAGTGTTTTATAGTAGATGTCGAGAGATCAAACGAAAATTTGATTCTTCATGTCATTACCGTTTTAAGAGAAGCATCCCATATTT
Organism: Tor tambroides; assembly: GCA_021397915.2. Taxonomy (NCBI): domain Eukaryota; kingdom Metazoa; phylum Chordata; class Actinopteri; order Cypriniformes; family Cyprinidae; genus Tor; species Tor tambroides. Next base: position 24,766 of record JAFVLL020028649.1, on the reverse strand, counting down.
AAGACAAGTTAACCCTTAATCTTAAATATCAGGATATCAGCGTATGAAATATTTAGTCTTGTTCTCTTCGTGTAAATCAGGGGTCACCAAGTTCGGTCCTGGAGGGCCGGAGTCCTGCAGACTTTAGGTCCAAACCTTATCAAACACACCTGAAGCTGCTAATCGATGTCTTACTTGAAACTTCCAGGCAGGTGTGTTGAGGCAAGTTGGAGCTAAACTCTGCAGGACACCGGCCCTCCAGGATCAAATTTGATGACCCCTGGTGTAAATGAACCATCAATCCTGTTGATTTATTCTGTGATTCTGTGTTTTAGAGTCATACAGAAGACTTTTCCTGTAATCAGACTGAAGCTCTGCAGATGGACGAGACGTCCTCTAATCAGACTCATGCTGCCAATGAGACGTCACAGTAACATTGTTATTTAGATCATTTCGTTGAAAGAGAACATGAAGAGAAGATTGAAAATGAGAGAAGAGCATCAGCTGAAACTCACAACACTCTACCAACACAATACCGTGATTTCAGTATTAGGTACCAGTACTGAAATGTCACCTTATTCAAACTAGTTTACAATATAATTTAAAATTATATTTATAATTATTATAATTTGTAATTCAGTTAAGTGATTTAAATAATACTTTAAAGAAATGAATGTATTTTTATATAATGTAGGTGTTCAGAAATACAGTTATCAAAATGAATTAAGTAATTTGAATCAAGTAATTTAATACTTTTTAAAGAGTAGCTGTCATCAATCAACACACAGGTGCTGAATTGAGTCTGTACGTACTACCAATACTAATATTACAGTCTTTAAAGTTTTACTATTGACATTTGACAACACTAGAGAGGAACATGCCTAATGAAAACACCAGTGTGCTGTTATTCATAACATTCATGTTACTCAAAGCTGGTGTTTTCAGCAGGAATCAGTTTATTTGAGTCTGTGAAGCAGTTTATTTGTTTGTTTCTGGTGTTGTAGCTTTATGGTTAAAGAAAGGTTGAAGGTTCAAACCCTGCAAGGGTTGATCCATGAAATCTCACCATTGATCAAACTGTGGAGAAAAACGGCAACAAAATGCCAAATATGTGTTTTTAATTATATTTAATTAATTATGTTCCATACTTGTTACTAACTGCTGCACATCCCTTTATACTTTTACTTATATTAAGTAAAATTATATTAAATCTCTTTTGTTCAAAGAGCTCACTGTCTGCATACAGAACATCAGCAGATATCCGATTGAAATAATCAAATCTCATTATTTTTTATTATTTTCTCATTAAATAAATAATTAAATCTGAACTCTGAGATCTGGGGTTCCCAAATCAATGGCAGGGTTTAGAAGTGTCATCAAGGTGCATTTTATTGTAAATATTCTCAGAAAAGTAATTTCAGTGTCATATAGTTAAACTACAATAATAGGCCTTAGAAAAACCTTTGCCTCGACCTCAGTAGATGACAAAACTTGGCTGGAATATTTTTAGATCCCCATTTTGTTTTGTTTTTGTTTTTTTACTTTGCATCAACCAAGGAAAATGTGCTGTGAAGGCTTAGATAAACACTTTTATTTACAGGAAAATGGAAAGGACCTTGAAAGGTCTTTCTATGTTCATATAATAAATGACATTAAAGCAGATATGATTCAATCTTAACTTGAATCTGAATTTGTCGTGACATTTCTGAGTTTGTTATTAGAAATAAGCTAATCATTTATAGAGTGTCTCTGTACATTACTTTCTGATTAAATAAATGTTCACCTTTAACACTAGATGGCGCTCCAGTAATACAGTATGCATACCACTTGTACTAATAGGCCTATTTTGTCTATCTTACACTCTTTCGTAAAGTAACACTTATTATAGCGATTATTATGACGGTAAAAGTGTGGTAATTTGATATCAGACACTAAAAAAGCCAAAATGATAGTATCTTAGTCTCTTTGAAGATCTCACATTAAATTAGGCTTTATAGTAGGAAAAGTAACCAGTATTTTTTATTTTTTTTTATTTAAGCGGTGTTTGTTATTAATAACCCACATATAAGTATTAGTAGTGATGCCATGCTTAAAGCAAATAGCACACATATTTTTTGGGAATATTGCTCATCCCTGTTCATGCATGTATCTCAATACACCACAGCTACATTCATAATCCTGTGAAACTTTTTTTGGGTGTTGAGGTTAAAAACGTGTTTGAATGTTAACCACCAACGCATCTATTCTCTCCGAGTTTCCATGTTCACTTATGAAAGTTAGAACACGAATAATATATATATATATATATATATATATATATATGGTTCTTGTAGCCATGGAAACGGCAAATTAACTATGGTTTAAATATTAAGATAATATTTTTTGTGGTTTTAAAAACAAACCTAAGCCAACAACAGCCTTTAAAATGACTTAAAATTCATGATATAAAAACAATGAGGTAACCGTGCTGAAAAAAACAATAGAACCATCACAGAAAATTCTAATACCATCACAAAAGAATCACAAATACTATTAGAAAAATTACAAACCATCAACTTTTAACCATTGAAACCATTAAAATGGTTTTCTGTAGTGTGTTTTGGGACATATTCCATTAGGATTTATTGGTTTTGGTGACCAATTACCAGCAGAGACCAACAGGTTCCATTACAGTTTCCATTAAAACCAATACAATTCCCATTATAACCAGTAAAATCATTACAAATTTTGTGATGGAGTCTATTGTTTTTTGTTGTTGTTGTTGTTGTTGTTTTTCAACATTACATGTTATTACAAATGCTTGCAAAGGAAGTCAAAGGCCTGGTAATTGCTGCTGTTACACTTACAGGACGATCATATCCTAGTTTAATAGGCTATTGACCAAATATTAAATTCAAATATCTACTTAATCTTGAATTTTTGGCCACCTTTTTGCTATAGATGGCACAGCCTCTATAATTTCTTCAACAAAAAATAAAATCAATAAAAAACCATAAAATCAATCAGACAACTGTATTAATAAAATAATAGCCATAGGTAACTTTCTAGAGCTACAATTGTAATTTGTAAATAATACAATTTAATTACAATTTATTTATTTACTCAGATTTAATAAAATATAATTTATCAGGCCCATATGAAGTTTGCCAATGATTCAGAGGAGAACTGGGTGAAAGTGTTGTGGTCAGATGAGACCAAAATCCAGCTCTTTGGCATCAACTCATCTCGTCGTGTTTGGAGGAGGAGGAATGCTGCCTGTTACCCCAAGAACACCATCCCCACCGTCAAACATATATTTTTGAGTGGTATAATTGATCATAAATAATGATGGAAATCATATATAAATCATGTAAAAACAAAAATGTCCAAATCCATTGCAATATTAAATAGAATAAAACATATTTTGAATGAAAAAACTTTATATATATATATATATATATATATATATATATATATTGTATTGTACACTCATATGTCCATACATTACTTATTGTGTGGAGGTGTGGGGTCATACATATAAAAACCAATTTAAATTCAACATATATATATGTTACAAAAGAAAGCTTTTATGATCGTTAAAAGGGTTGATTATTACGAACCAACAATCAAACTTAATTTACATTCAGATTTAGTTGATTTATATACATCACAGTTAAAGTACAAAGTTTATAATAATTTACTTCCAAACTGTATTCAGAGGCTGTTCAAAATAAGAGAAAGTCAGTATAGTCTAAGAAGATTGTATATGTTTAGAAGTCAGTGTTTTTCTGTCAAAGGATGGAGTAAATGTGATAAGGAATTAAAAGTATGTAATTCACATTGAAAAGTTAAGAAAATGTATAAAAATAAAAAATAAAAATAAGGTGATAAATAATTATATGACTCAGTATCAATAAATTGTGAATGTATTGTTAAAATATTGAAGTAATAGGTGGAATGTGTAGTTTTGTTACTTTTTTTTTATATATATGTACACTTTGGGAAATGTTTTTGTAATATTGTTTATCTTATATTATCTAACTTAGTGAAAAGTGTTCCCATCTATGTATAAAGGGTAAGCATAATAAGCAAGGCTTCGGCCTACACCTTTTTCGGTAATTATGTATATTTATTTATTATGTGAAAAGTTGTCTGTGAGGACCGAAATAAAATTATTGATTGATTGATTGATTGATTGAATGAATGTGTAAATGAATGTTTTTCCTAAACTGTTTGTATGCATTAAATGTCCAAAAGTCCAAATCTTGATGATTAGGCACTGAAAAAAGTCACGTTGTGACTGCAACGTTTGCCATTCTGAACAATATTCTATTGGTGGACCATTAAATTAAAACTCCAGACATCACTAACACCAGAAAATGTGATATAAATAGTGAAAACAGAACAGAGACAAGGCAAGGAATAAATGTGAACAAAACTGTATGAACTCTAACATCAGTTCCAGTAGTTCATCTGATCATCGTTTTTTGGGGACATTTTCATATACAGCATCGATCTTTGATTTCTGCAAGGAAACACAAACACAATCAAGAACCTGGTGGATATGATAGAATATTAAGAGCAGACCAACTTGGATTTCTACATTTCTATGTCTTCACATTTACAACAAAAACGTATGAATGATTTTATATGCTAAAAGCTGTGCAAAGCTGAAATACTAAGATTTTATTTTTTAAGAACTACTGCTACTACAGAACAGATGCTAACATGGAGTAGCTGGAAGAAAGGATGTCAATCATCTAGTTTTTCACATGACTTATTACGGTAAAACATCAAACAGATTAAGTTTTTGTTTGTCATGACTCTGCAGCTAAGAATGACTCTTTCACACAAAAGCAACAGCTAAAATACTTGTTGCAGCACGTCTACAAATCAACCAATGGCTGCTAAAGCTGCATTTCACCTCAGACGATCATGAACCGCAGAGCAGCTGCAGCTTGAGGCCAGACTTCAGCACAGGTAACATGGCTTAACAACTTTGTGTGTGTGGTTTTTTTTTTTTGATAACAGAACATGATGTATGATTTTAAACAAAACATATTTTAAATTAGTAGGCCACAGACCATATTACAGGCTAGCTTTTACATCACGAAGTCATGAAACCTAATTCATGATGTATGGAAATAAATACAGAAATCAGCACGTCAGAAATAGAAATGGACTGAACATGGCATGATGCTACAATGAGAGCAATCTGGTTCAATCAAATGAAACATTTTGAAACAATGAAACAAATTCTCAGTTCTTCGCTTCCAAATCTAAATATTACACTAATGTTTCCATTGGGCCCCTATTTCTCTAGATTGACAGTTCTTTCTAGCCAATAAATCGACACGGGGTGTGACGTCACTACTATGCAACGTTGGATTCCTGCTCAGTGATTGCTTAAATGGGTAAATATGGACAGCTGGTAGATATCAGATTGCCACAGAACCCCAGGTAATCAAGATAAACATGTTTTGAAAATGTCATTTTGTCAATTTTATATTATTTATACTATAACTAATTTATATTATTGATAGTATTAATAATATTAGCAGTGTCGCGATGACACTTTTGAAAACATCTGGACTGTTGTGGATGACTTTCACCATTAGACTTGGAAGTAAACGTCCACTGCTATGATTGGCTAACAGCGACAGTGTACATTCCTCATAGATGGACATTGCTGTGATTTAGGTCAAAAACGCATAACTCAATGCATATCAAAGAATCACGGTCTGTAAGAAAAGACAAAGCAATAGTGACCACTGTCGGATCCAATATAGTTGGCACAGCATCGTCTTTTAATTGTCCCTTGTTTGTAAATGAATCCACGGTAAAATGAAGTAAACAAAGGACCAAGTTCTTACTGACGCGGTTTGGATCTTCATTAAAATTAAAGTTCATTCACACTTTTGTCTAACACTGGGATCAGAAGGAAGGAAACACAAACACTTTTTTCTACAAGTTGGCACTGCAAAGCCTGTGCATCTTTATCAATTGGTTTCTGCGTAGAACTGCATGTTCACCTCTCTCGTAAACACTACATGCGTGAATCGGTGGGCGGGGCTAAACAGGCAGTGATGATGAAGCAGGCGTTGATCATCTTGTGTGTAGGCGGTGCTTATCAACACTATTACATCATAGAGTAGAAGATTCCAAAAGCTGTCGTTTTGACAGACTGCCTTATAAGCTGTTTTTAGACTAATGACAAATTTTTGAGTTCTGAAACTTACATGATGTTATTATAGTTCAATCACCTCCTATGTGTCAAAAGATCAAGGGAATTTTGGTTTCTTATTTCACGACCCCTTTAAAAGAGAATCTACCCTTTTGTTCAACCGCAATGCTATTAAAAAGTGCCCGATCAGATCATTTGCCCTGCTGTTCCTGTTCTAAGCATACTGAAAAGACTGCGTTTATGGTATGGAAAATAGATGCAGTGAAAGTGAAAGTCAGATAATATTCTGCCTAAAAAAAATGTTTGATTAACTAATCCTATGCATTTTATATGCTATTTTATTTTTTTTTATTTTTCCGGTCTGCAAAAATAAAATAGCCCAGCACAATGGGAAAACTGTATTAACACTAAGGTGCGGAGTACATACACGTAGCATAAATAGCATGAACAAATCTTTTGACCTTTTGACGTTTAGGCTCACAGATAAGCTACGTCTGTTCATGGACCGTCTGATGCTGCAAACTTCAATCAGACTAACTGCAAAATATTCAGTGATTATCTTACCGTTCTTCTTGTTGGTTTACACAGTGATGAATGAGTTCTGTCTTCCTGTTGTGTCATGGCTGCATTAACAATGATCACAGACATGTTAAAATGACAAAGTCTGCACTCATATTTAGAATATCTGATTCAAATTCATTAATTGTAGTTAATATTTGAAGTTTAATAATTGAATTCCTGACCTGTTTTTCTACATTTTTTGCAGATGCAGCACATCACAACTGCAGCTACAATCAGAGATCCAGCAGCAGCAGTGGAAATCATCACTATGTACAATAAAGGTAAACCCTGATCTATAATGGACAAAATGACTCAGTCAGTCTAACCTCAAACAAGACTGAGGTCTTGATGGTGGTTTATTTTTGTGTCAAAAACAGAGATCAGCTCAGTAAATAATCATTAATAACACCACTGTCATACCTGATTGAATCTGACAGAGTTGAGTAATGTTGAGATATCTGGTCTCGTTGCTGATGGGATTGTTGAGCACACAGCTGTAGGTGTTTTTATCCTGATATTCCACCTCCAGAGGTAGAGAGAGACTGATGCTGAGATCAGACACACTGATGCTGGACAATAAACTGTTTCCTTTGTACCAGGAGAGAGTCACATCACTCACATTCACCACTGAACACAACAATGAACAATATGATGAAGAACATTGTGAAGAGTTACTGCTGATGACAGGAACAGGCAGATGAGCTGAAAACATTAAAAGATAAAGAGAAACTTTAGCGCGTTCATTGAATGTTTAGTGTAAATAGTTAATTAAACAGGAATATTTAGAGCACACAATAAGTGGCGTCTCTACTCACCATAGACAGAAACGTTGAAGTTTTTTGTTAAAAGTTTTGCTCCATTTATCAGTAGTTTATAAAGTCCATCGTGTTCAGTTCTGGTGTTTGTGATGGTCAGAGATCCAGTCTGATGATCCAGCTTCAGTCTGTCTCTGAATCTCCCATCAGGACCATCATATGTGGAAAAGATTTGTTTGTTTCTTTTGATGTACCCTATGAGGGACGTTTCAGATGCTCCAAATGCCCACACTATTTTGCAGTCTTTGCACTCAGTAATGTCATTGTGTAAAGTGACTGAATCTCCCTCAGTCACTGACACTGACTCGCCAAACACACCTGAAGAACATGAGCGTGGACAGATTAAAGCTTCCTTTAGTTTATAAAGCCTGAAATCAGCTGCAGATAAAGTGTACAACATCCAGAACAACAGCAGATATTTAGTGTATTTTAAACATCAATAGTAAAATCAATGTGGGAAGTTACACAATTTATGTAGAAAAATAAAATACATTTCTTCTTCAAAATATATTTAATTCAATGCGTTACTTCCCATTTCTTTTTCCAAAAATTTACTAGACATTTGTGAGTAAAAATTATATTTTTTTCATCATAAAATCAGATTTCCTTAATTCACTCAAGATTAACACACTTTTTTTATCCTGTGAATTTCCATGACTTCTGTAGCTGTGTATGCTTACTGCTGAAGTATCTTAAAAAAGATATTTCTGAGAAAGTGCTGGAGAGCACTTGCATTTGTAACGTTTGAAATTAATATATGATAACAAAAGATGCCTGAGATTTGAAAGCAGCTCAGTTAAGGTTTTAGTTTTATAACTTACCAGTCAGATGGCACCAGCACAAACAGAAGAAAACAATCACGTGAAACATTGTCTTCAACAGTTAGTGAACAGTCTGAACTAAGACTTCACTCAACCTGTTAATTTGGTTTGTTAATGGAATCCTATTTAAATATGTATTATTTATTTCCATTAAATATATATTTCCATTTATTAATATATATTTAGTAAAGGAAAAAAAAAAATTCAAAGTTAAAACTCAGTACCATCTCACAGTACTGGTTTTACAGCTTCTGATTCAAACCGAAAGTGGCTGTGGTCGGTTTTATTTGAAAGGGGGGTGAAGGGCTTCTTCCTGTCCTGCCTCTGGCTTTTATGATTCATCACTCTAAAGAAACAATAAACCATGATGAGAAACAGTATTTGACACAAAGGGAGAGAAATAAAAGAGATACAGTGATCATATTTTACAAATATATAAAATATGATCCATATGATGCTTTTATTGTGCTGCTCAGGTCCTCCTCCATCCCCAGACTGCCTGACGGATATCATGACATGGATGAAACAAAATCTCCTGGCTGCAGCTCAGCCTAGCAAAGACAGCTCTTCTCATCTTCCCAGTCACTCCAACTGCACAGTACAATTTCACCATCCAGCCAATAATCCCACTTAATCTGGTCAGAAATCTTGGGGTAATCTTGGATGACCAGTTAACCTTCAAATACCAAGCACAGCTTGATCATGCAGGTTTGCATTACACAACATCTGAAAGATCAGGCCCTTCCTAAAAGAGCATGCTGCACAACTTTGTCATTTCTAGGCTGGACTTCCATCACATGCAATAAAACCTCTACAACTGATTCAACAAAACAATCCTGAAAAATAAACGCAGCAGCATGACTGGTCTTCAGTGAGCCCAAGGAAGCCCACGTCACAGCTCTCTTGATTGCTCTGCATTGGCTACCGGTTGTGGTTTGCAACAAGTTCACTCTTGCTTGCTGACAGAATAGCCTGCACCCTTCTACCTTTGCAAGATCTTATGAGTCTGCATCCCCTTCAGATGCCTGAGGTTGGTAGGTGAGCGACGCCTCGTGGTACCTTCACAGAGAGGCACAGAATCACTCTCCAGAACCTTCTCATTCTCTGTTCCTTGCTGGTGGAATAATCTTCCCAACCGTATCCGGAACATGAATCCCCTAACCCCCCCCCAAACCCCCCCTCCCCCCCAAACACACACACACACACACACACACACACACAGTGTGGAAGTCAATGGGGACCAGCAACTGTTTGATTACCCACATTCTTCAAAATATATGAAGAACTTGAGCGTGAGTAAATGATAGAATTTTCAGTTTTGGTTGAACTATCCTTTTGCTGAAAAAAGACACTTCTTCGATGATTTCACTATTTCTCGTGATTGTTGTATTCCTCCTTTTGGCAGTTACTTTGGATATAAAACTTCTTCTAAATGAATCCTCCGCACTTCCTCTCATCCACAGTCTGGATTTGTCCTTAAGATATTTTCACTTTAAATTCAGGTTGTCATTTGTGTGGTTTGAAATCTTTACATTAATTTAGGAATGTATGATGGATGGTCCTGGCTTTTTTTTCTTCTTCACATTTTATTGTAAATGAATAATAGTAATAATATTGTATCCATGTAATGAGAAGTGTTGGAAAACTGTCTGCTGTAGTGAGGGACCATGTGAAATTTCCACCCACTGTGCAAAAATCCTTAAATTACGTTTTAACAATAAGCCATCTTCTGACCATTTTAATAAGTTTCCACCAAAGTAACAGTACAGGTCAGATTTGGCCTGACCTGTAAAATGGACCCTATTGGCATTCACAGAATTCCAGGAGAGTGAATCTAAATTTGAAAATACATGCAGTATTTTTCATAAAAACACAGTTACTTTAAATATATTTTTTCAGTCCTTTGAAGGGGAATCCTTGAAATGTGTATTTTATTAACTGAGAATTGTTTCCAGATGTCTGACTTGCCTTGCTTTACTTTTGTCAAGTAAACAGCCGCTTTAATTTTCTTCTCAATTTAATGTGTTGACTCCATTTCTATTACACACCAAATCCCACCGTTGCCTGCGGGTCTCCCGAGAAATTTTCTGACCGCCCACTCCCACCCGCAGCAAAGGTAAAACCGCCCGCTCCAGCGAGATTTGCGTTGGGTCCCGCGGGAGACCAAACCCAATGCAACCCTCTACATTGTACTATAAAAAACATTTTCAGAACTCAGAACTCTGACCGCGGGTCAGTAAGAACTCTGTCCTTTGTTCACTTCATTTTACAGCGGATTCGTTTACAAACAAGGCACAGTTTCGACGCAGGATTTTCATAAATACTGAAACTAAAAGACAATGCTGTGCCAGCTATATTAGATCCAACAGTAATGTTACAACACAGAAGTGTGAGTAACTGTTTTATTAGGCTACCTGATCACAATTGCTTTCTCTCTTCTTACAGATCGTTTGATATCTACTGATTATTTATGTGTTTTTAACCTAAATCACAGCAGGGTTCATCTGTGAAGGACGTAGACTGTCAAACATACACGTGTTAGCCAGTCATAGCAGGGGGTGTTCACAATCCTACAATCCACCACGCCTATTCAAACAGAGTGTTCTGATGAGGGGGGTTAAAAACAGAACAGAAAATTATTAACATAATAAGTAGACCTCAGAGAAACGTACAAAATAATAATAATAAAAAAAAACAGAGACAAGTTCATGACCCCTTTAATGTCACTGGTGATTGTAATTTAATTGTTCAGCTTGCCTACATTTTCTTTTGAGGAATGTTGAACTACAGTTTAGTTTAGATTTTAAGTCAACCAAGTAAATCACAGTTACCTTCAAATGCATTCTTTGTGATCACAGTTGAATAAGGTGTCTTATTCGCGTCCAACGTGAAACAGTTGTCTCACTAAGTTTAATAGAACATTAACAATTTTAGTAACATAATATTACATAAAAATGCACACCATTAGTCAGTTTTCCTGTGAACGCAGCTCTTTCCAGTTGAGCGAACAGTGTTGTGATGTTGTTTAAAGCTGCTGCTGCTTAAAAGCCCACCAGATGGCGCTATTTATCAGTTCGATCAATTAAAGAACTGATGATCAAAGAAAGGTAGCCTATCAGTAAAATCGATTATCAGTCAGTCTGTTAGGCTTAATAATGACTGACTGGCTTTATTGTTCATGATTTAAATCTATCTCCAAAGCTTAACAACAACATGTGCTGCTAGTGTAGCTGTTGTTGAAATGCTGGTGGCTGCAGTTGCGGTTGTACTATTTGTTTTACCCTAAAAAGGGTAAAAGTAGCACTTTTAGAGAGCAATGATGTGCTTGTGGTAGCCTTCATTTTCCAACATATACACCAGAACATACCATGTGTGATACTGAAAATCACTGCAGCGCACTCGATATTTTATTACATTTTCTAAAAAGAATAAAACAAGAACAGTAAATGACAGACAAATCAATGTTTAATGTATAGTGAAATGATAAATTAAAAATAGAACATTTAAGTTGAGTTTCTGGATGCTGTGCCTATAGTGAACTAATATATTAAAACAAAATTCACAATAACACCAAAAGGTAAGAGTGAAAACAAAACTTGGGGGAGAATAAGTGAGAATAAACCCCAAAATCGTAAGACACTGTCCTGTATGAGCTCTATCATCAGTTCCAGTAGATACAGTATTTGATCATCGTTTTTTGGGGACATTTTCATACACAGCCTCTGTCTTTGATTTCTACAAGGAAAGATACACTCAATCAGGAATCTTGCTGATGCGACAGGCAATTATATCAGTTAAGAATTAACAATCTCTGAATAACCTTATTTTTCATAACAAGACCTTTTGCTTCAAAAAATAAGAATACTTTTAAAATTCCAGACCAGTATAACTGAACATATTTTTCTATTTTTTTCCCCCCCAAAGGTTTGTCTTGTACATTAAAGGTTTCTTTTTCTTTTTTACTTTTTTACTTTTACTTTTTTTTATGTGCAAAGCATACTCTACTAATACTTTTTTTTAAACTACTACTGCAGAACACATGCTAACATGACATCAAACATCACATTTATGTTTTATCACAAGTTCTGAAGGTTTCTCACGACAGAAAATGGCTGAGAATGATTCTTTCACACAAAAGCAACAATGTCTGATTCTCCCTGATAATCACTAGTGTGTGACATGTTACATGTGTGTAAAAAAAAAAAAAGTGAAAATGGCATGAAAACAGCTAAAACTGTCTACTGCCGCTATGTCTTGACTCCACAGCCAACAGAGCAATTTTGTCTTTACTGTTCCAGTACTTTTGGAGGGCACTGTATATATATATATATATATATATATATATATATTATATATGATTCAAAGCATTAACTATTGGTAATATTTGTATTTTATAGTTGAATTCCTCACCTGTTTTTCTATATTTCCTGCAGATACAGCACATTACGACTGCAGCTATCAACAGAGCATCAACAGAGATCCAGCAGCAGAGATCAGCAGAATGTAAAACAAAGGTAGGCCCTGATCTATAATGACAAAATTAATCTGTCAGTCTGACCTCAAACAAGACTGAGATCTCATTGGTGGTTTATTTTTGAGTCAAAAATAGAGATCAGCTTAATAGATCATTACTACCACCACTGTCGTACCTGAGTGAATCTGAGTTGAGTAATGTTTAGATGTTTCATCTGCTGAGATCAGACACACTGATGCTGGACAATAAACTGTTTCCTTTGTACCAGGAGAGAGTCACAGGCAGACGAGCTAGGAACAGGCAGACGAGCTAGAAAATATTACAGAATAAATGGTAATATGGGTAAATTTATAAATTTTTAATTATAGTAATACCTTTATAATTGTAACTTAATAAATGCCTCATGTTTCTGCTTTTAAACCCTCCAAAAATGACCTATAATTGTCCTCCATTGTAAGTACTTAGACTGACAGAAAAATGATCTCTACTCACCGTAGAGAGAACACTGAATGTGGCTAATTTTACACAATGATTCCAAAATTTGTCTCATTTTTAAAAAGGTTTCTATTTAATGAAAAATTAGCCTTATTAAATGAACTATTATTTCTAAGGTTTTTTTCCCTTCTGGGGCCTGAAATTTTGGTCAATGTTGATAATTAAACAATATTTTGCTGAATGTGTTTTTGTGCTGGCACCTTGACTGATTTAGGTCTGTCATGGATAAATAAATATGACAATAAAACCGCCAGTACGTGGCAGCAAGTCCTTGTTTTAATAAATAACTTACTGAATCATTCATATCAAACGATTCGTTCAAAACGGCTGATTCAATAGAAACGAAACAAGTGAATGGACCGTTGAATCACTGGTTCACTCGATTTGTTCAAAAACTGATTCATTCATGGAATCTTCTTCTTCTTAGCGTTTGCATTGATTCACGGAATGAAACACTGTATTACTATGCACTGTTGTATAAAACTAATACCACATTTGTGCTTGCGGCCTTGCACACATGTGCTGATATACAGAAGAGTACATTGCTTGTGCAATGAATGTAAAAACGTAAAAACTCATACATGGGTATTTTTTGTTTCATTGCTGGAATTATAAGGGCATTCTAACTGTATTAAAATGGGCTTCATCGCACAGTGAATGCTTTTGGACTCTCAAGGCTTGTTTTTTTTTCTTTTTTTTTCTCAAAGTTGGATAATATCAGTTCTCCTACAGTCACACATTCATTATGTCAGGAGAATGTCTTTACATTCTAATCAAGGAAAAATCATACCTTCTGTTGTCTTCTTTTTAAGTTGCGCTTGAATCATTTTGTGCGAAAAATGAAGAAATTTCTTCCACTTGTGCGCGGTTTGTTACAGTACCAAGTTCTGATTGGCCAATCGCCTTTATTTAGTTCGTAAATGATCATAAGTAGAGCATTTTAACATTTCATGTGCATTTTACGCAATATACAAAATTAATAATCCAAAGGGGATAGTAAGGGGGGATGGTGGTTTTACAGAGGGGATGCTTTTTGTCATTTTTTTCGACCAGGGGGATGCCATCCCCCTGCATCCCCCCTCAATTCAAGCCCTGCCCATCAGTGCCATTATGTGTGAAGAAGATTTTTTCGCTCTACTGATTTCAGCTATGAGAGAGTTTTCTGCTCCAAATTTCCACAGTATGTCATCGTCTTCATGTTCAGTAAGATCAGAGTTTAGAGTGACAGAATCTTCCTCCATCACTGACACTAACTCACCAAACACACCTGCAGAACATGAAATTTTTTACAGAACAAGACTCCCAATGGTTTAAATCAGCTGCATTTTTTTGTCATTTACATTCACAATAGCAGCACGAAAAGCACGAAGGAACGAAACAAAATGAAAGGTGAGATATATGGACAGACAGACGTGTATATATAGGCCTATAATGTGTGTGTGTGTGTGTGTGTGTGTGTGTGTGTGTGTGTGTGTGTGTGTGTGTTAGCAGATGAAAATGATCTAATCCGAACAGTAGCAGCAGCTTTATTACTCTGAAATGAAAAAAATATATATATTACACCATAAATATGCTTTTATAGCTTACCAGTCAGATGGCACCAGCACAGACAGAACAAAACAAACATGTGAAACATGTTCTTTAGTTGTTCGGTGTCTGATCTAAGAAGACTATCCTCTAAAAACACTCAAGCTGATGTGTGAATCCTCCCACAACAGACCTCCTCTTCACACCTGCGTTTGCATACTTTATGATGTTATAGTTAATCGGGCCCTTATTTAGACTTCAACTGTTCTTTATATATATATATATATATATATATATAAATTATTTTTATCAGTTACACATACACATACATTTTGAAAGATAGTTCTCAGACTATTAGATGGCTAGAAATACAAGAATAATGTTGAATATCAGAAGACTTATAGAAAAATATAGCCTGACTCTTTTCATTTAAAATGGTTGTATATATGCATTTATTTTTTCGACTGTTTGTAGTAAAATCAAAGTACCAAGTTAAAACCATTTGCGATATCTCACACCAGGTTTACCCGAGGGTTCATCTTCTGAGTCAAACTGAAACCTGCTGCGGTCGGCTTTCAGAAATGTGGTTTGATCTGCTGGGTGGACAAACATGTTGTATGTTTAGTTTGTAGGTGAAGGCCTTCTTCCTGTCCTGCTGTTATGAGCAGCTTTTTAAGACCCTTTAACCTATAGAAAGAATTATGAGAAAACTTTTCTGACACAGAGGAAGCAAAACAAAAACAAACACATTTTGAATGGATAAATGAATACTATAGCTGTTGCTAACAAACTCTCATCTCTTGTAAATGAAAGTGAAAGTGAGCGACATGACGGTCAAGTAAGATAACCCATACCCAAAGTTTGTGCTCTGCATTTAACCCATCCAAGTGCACACACGCACACAGTAGTGAGTAGCGAACGAACGAACAAACAAACACACACACACACACCATTTGCAATTTGGGGGTTTGGTGCCTTGCTCAAGGGTCTCACCTCAGTTGTGGGTATAGAGGGTGCACTCCTACCAGTACTGAGACTCGACCCCACAACCTTCAGATTACAAGTCTGACTCTCCAACCATAAGACCACAACTGTAATTAGGATGGTGTGAAATTTTCACCCACTGTGCAAAACAACCTTTTTGGCCTTTTAACCATTTAATTTTGCTGGTGCAATTCGTTAGTAAATCTACTGAAAACCAAAGTAGAAAGGTGTAAACATCAGTCAAAAATATCAGTAAAACAGATTATCAGTCAATCTCTACTGTTTGTCTTTATTTACAGATTGAGTTCTGTTTTTAGGTTCTATAGCAGGAACATGTAGTGGTGTTGACTGCAGTAACACAAAAGTATACAGCTTATTTAAAACGATGGAAATATGACAAGTAGCTAATCTATGTTTTTAAATGAGTTTGTTATTGTTCAAACTGGCCTCAGGAAGGCAACACAATGATCAGGCAAGGGGTCTTATTTTGCCTATTGTTTCTTTAACGGTTCCAGCAGCATCTACTTATAGCAATGTAGAGCTGTAATCAGGGACATGTGATTTTCTCCTTTGGACACTAGAGAGAGATACAGTAATGAGCTTATACTACATTTTCTAAAATTTCCAGCTGATCATGTTGTGTGTGGCGAAACAGTAAACCGCTTGGTAATGCACGTACTGTTCGATGAAATTTTTAAAAATTAAAATAATAAATCAAGAGCCATAAATGAGAGACAAAATGGCACATTGAAGGGTGGAATCTATTTTAATAATGTTACTACAATTAATAGAACATTTAGTGCATTTGTGAGGCACCAAATTAAAGCAACAATATTTCAGACATCACAATAACAACTTATGAGAGCACATGTGCAAAAGAACAAAAATCATTATATGAAATCAAAAGATGTGATACAAAGAGGCAAAATAAAACTGAGTCATCTGGGCAGAGAATAAATGTGAACAAAACCAAAAGGTATGAGGCAGCGTCCTGTATGAGCTCTATCATCAGTTCCAGTAGATATGGTATTTGATCACCGTTTTTTTGGGACATTTTCATACACAGCCTCTGACTTTGATTTCTGCAAGAAAACACAAACTTAAGCAGGAACATTGCTGATGTGTGATAGAAAATTAATGTCAGACCAACTTTAGGTTTCTCTCTGAATAACCTTTACAACAAGAGCTTCTTAATGTTTCTATAAAATCTTTTTTTTTTTTTAAATAGTTTTAAATTCCTAAATCAGTAGAGCTGAGCATAATGTAAATGACATAATAGGAAGAACAGCAGTTTTGTTTTTCAAATAACTACAACTACTACAGAACAGATCGAGCAGTTGGAGGAAATTACATCAGTTATTCAGTTCATCACATGACTTTTTAAACCGTTAAATCATCAAACAAATTATTTAAGATCTGAAGGTTTGAGAATGGTTGCATTTCACACAAAAGCAACATATTTGTCGCAGCATGTCTACAAAGCAACTAGCTTTAGCTTGAAGCTGCATTTCACCTCAGACGATAATGAACCACGAAGCGGCAGCAACTCGAGGCCAGATCTCAGCACACGTAAACATGAGTCAACAACTCCTTTTTCCATTGAAAATCTAATTATATAAAACTGATGTTGTATGATTTATTTTATATATGATTTTAAATAGCAGATTATTTAAATTAGTAGGCCACAGACCACAGCAGGTTTGGGTTTGGTGTAACGGTAAAAAGTTTTACATGTACAATTCATAAGTACCTCAAAAGTAGAAATGAGTTGGCTGTGAACTACAAAGATGCAAACAACCCAGGAGTGACCTAGTGCTGTCAAATGATACACTGCACAACCAGGTGTACAAACATGAGACTGACAAAGTAAGACTGATAATAGTTTTAAAAGTGTAATCCCCTAAACTATTCTGTGTGTGTACGGAATAAAACTCTCTCCACTGTGGTAACACAGAAACAATACTAGACAGAGCATTTGTTTTATGTTTGGAAGGCTGCTTCACAGAGCATGTTCTTGTCGCTGCATGGTGTTGCAGGGTTTTCCTGCGGAACTGGGCTACTTTTACACAGTCAGGTTTTTAAAACATCTCAGAACGCCCCCAGAATGCCTTTCATTTAAACACTTACACATTTTCAATAAATATGAATATAGTGAATAGATTTAAGCACACAAATGACATCCAGAAGTTAAAAAATACACAAATGTAAATATAATGTTTTAATGACAGTGAGAATTCCTTGGCTATGAAAATTGTATTCTATATTGCAGAAATTATAGTATGAGAGTATGAGTGCAAAGAACATATTTTAACTTGAATAACTGTCCTGCACACTTGATTTAGTATCATATGCTGCTGGACTCGTCGACAGATGCAACAGTGGCAATGTCTTTCTGGTTGCCATTACCAATTGCGCACATTCACTGCTGCTCTGTTGACTTAAAAACACTTGAATATTATATATGGGGGAAAAAACACGACCCCACCACTTTTTAAGACAAAATTACGCCAATAATATTGTTGCTTAAAACAAATCCATGAATTACTTAAAAAGTGCTGGGTCAAATGTGAAGTCACCCTGTTCTTCCAGTTCCAGTGCCCAAGTTATAAGCAGATTTACAAGTTGACCCTTAACATTATCCCTTTTTTATTCAATTTTAATTATTTATTTTTACAATCGTATAATCTTTCCTAAATGAAAAGCAGTGGTGTTCGCTGTTGTCATGAGACATGCTTTCAGGAATGAACGCCGCTCGATCATCCGCATCTAATTGTGCTCTTTTATTAAATAAATAAATAAACTGTTTTGTGGGTAAAAAAAAGAGCATCATTAGATGTGGATGAGCACCTGTCTTCACTCCTAATAGCACCACTTCATGTTAATGTCTCATCGACCACAGCAAACACTAAAGTCTACAGTTTTTAATTTAGATAACATTTTACATGCCTTGTAAAAAAGGACAATGTTAGGATTTGACATTCATCATTCACTATCATTGAAAAACTTATTCTATTTACACTGAAATGCAAACTCTTAGTGTAAATGGGGGAAAAAAAGATGCTTAAACTGTCCTTTGATCATAGCTGCTGGCAGTTGGGCTGCTAAACCACCCACGTCTGTTCACTGACCATCTTATGCACATTAAACACAAAACTTCAATCAGATTAACTGACTGCAACAACAACTTGCAACACAGTCATGTATGATCTTACCGTTTTGTGTGTTTTGGGTTTACACAATGCTGAATCAGAGTCTTCTTCATGGGTTTGGACTGCATTAATAATTACAAGTGTGTTAAAATGAAACATTTTCAGTATTATTTCAACATTTGTATCTTAAAATAAATTTCTACAGATTAATTGCTTGTCCTGCTGACCTGTTTTTCTACGTTTCTTGCAGATGCAGCACATCACAACTGCAGCTATAATCAACAGAGATCCGGTAGCGGCAGCAAAGATCAATATGTAAAATAACGGTAGGCCTTGCTCTTTAATTGACAGTTCTGCAATTGACAAAATGAGCCATTGGTGTGAATCTGTCTGTCTGCTCTACAAACACTATGAAACATCAGCACTATATAACTGATATATTTGCTGGCAATATAGCTGGTGACGTACCTGAGTGAATTTGACAGAGTTGACTAATGTCCAGATGTCTCGTCTGGTTAGTGAATGAATTGTTGAGCACACAGCTGTAGGTGTTGTTATCCTGATATTCCACCTCCAGAGGTAGAGAGAGACTGATGCTGAGATCAGACACACTGATGCTGGACAATAAACTGTTTCCTTTGTACCAGGAGAGAGTCACATCACTCACATTCACCACTGAACACACCAATGAACAATTCTGCTGTGATGAAGATGAATTTTGTGAACAATCTCTGGTAATGTAAGGAGTGGGCAGACGACCTGAAAAATATAACAGAATAAACAGAAACATGGACAAATGTAAGCAACAATCTTGGTGTAGTGTTTTTGTCATTTTAAATTATACGATTAAACATTGCAATATTTAGATGACGGTAATAGCTAATCTGTAAACTTTAAACTACTCATGGTTTCAGATTTGTATAGCTATAGATACACACCAAAAAACAAAATGATGCTATATAGCACTAAAAGTGGTTCTTTGGCTCATAATCATACGGGAACCACCAAAAGTGATGAGTTCTTCACCGTTTCTTTGGCATTACTGAGGGGCTATATAGCATTGCTACCATATACAGAACCTGTTAAGCTCCTGTATGGTTCTTCAGCGGTTCTTCAGTGCTTCTTTGAGGTGATTAAGGTGCTATATAGCACCACTGCCGTACAAAGAACCTGTTAAGCCCCTTTAAAGGTTCTTTACAAGCCAAAGATCCACTGTTGGTGCTGTTTAGCACCATTTTTGTTGAAGAATTCAATGCAATATGGCACCTCTTATGGTTCTACATAACACTATACTGTATAGCACCTTTAAAGACATGGTGCTATATAGCACCAAAAGTGGTTTCAAATCCAGTTTTAAAACTTCATCACTATCACAATGTAATGTTGTAATATTTAAACAGCCATGCAAACAAGGCAAATTCTAAAATTAGAATTAATGTATATGCTTTAATAAAGCTTAAGTCCTCTAAAAATTGGTCCTGTTCACGTCAGCTGTAAGTGCCTTGACCTTAATCTCCAAATGAGGTACAAGCCAATTTTATTTTATTTATTTAAAAATTATTATTATTATTATTATTTTTTGGTAATCAAAATTGTGCTGTGGATTGAGCTTAATATGAATTGAATCTGTAATATTCCTTTAAAACAAGAATATTTTGATATTTTGAGAATATTAAGAATGAGGCAAATGATACCCACCATAGACAGAAACACTGAATGTTTTTGATGACAGTTTATATGCAATGATCTCTAGTTTATAGAGTCCAGCATGTTGAGTTGTGATGTTTGTGATGGTCAGAGATCCAGTTTGATTTTCCAGCTTCAGTCTGTCTCTGAATCTCCCATCATTATGTGGGAAGAAGATTCCAGAGGCACTATTTATTTGAGCTATCAGAGAGTTTTTAGCTCCAAAATACCACATTATTTCATCATCTTCATGTATTTCAGTAACATCAGTGTGTAAAGTAACAGAATCTCCCTCCGTCACTGACTGCGTTTCATTTGTTTCGGCACTAAACACACCTGCAGAAAACAAACAAGTAATCAGTTTCTAACATTTAATTGTGAAATGAATAACAGCAGCAGAGATGTAACTTAAAACAAAAGTTGACATATATGGGTCATTTGTTCTGTGTTGTATTTTAAAGATAAAGTAAAGCAAAGTAAATGTACAGTTAATAACAGCCAAGTGAAACTACACATTTATTTCTGCTGGAAACTTTTAATGGTTTCATACTTTTATGTTTGTGTCACTGAAGTGTCTCACTGAAATGAGACCTGACTCCAGTAGATCTCACAATAATACCAGTTTGATTTGATTTATCTGGTAAGCACAGCAAATGCTAATCATTTTTTTTCTGAACCATAGCAGCAGCTTTATTACTCTGAAATAAAAAGGAAGCCATAAAAATGATTTTTATAACTTACCAATCAAACGCCACCAGCACAAACATAACAAAACAAGCGTGTGAGACATTTTCTGTAACAGTTCTGTGTCTGGTCTAATAAAACTAACTGCTTCTAACACTCCTCCTAAATCCTCCTCTGACAGAGTTTGACCCTTCAAGAGTCCCAGTGCACGCGCACACACTGAATGTAAGTTAATCTATCAATGTATAGTTGCATATAATATGACAAAAACATTTCTTAAGTTAACTTTAATTGTTAATGGTGGGAAACTTTTTATATAAAAATCTTTATAAAATGGAAAACTTTTTTTTCCATTTTCCATTTAACATTAATGGTTTGACTGTTTTAAATACATATAGCAGAGAAGAACATTTTCTACATGATTAATAGTCAAACTGAATTTAATGGAGAAATAAATAGTTTGAAATGTTTTTATGATTATTCAATTGTTGTAAATTGCAAGTTGACACTAGCAGCTAATTTTCTGTGTCAAACTGAAACCTGCTGTGGTTGGTTTTCTTCAGAAACATGCTTTAATCTGTTGGGTGAACAGACAGCTTTTGCATGTTAGTGGCCATTGGCTTGATGTGTATTTAGTTCATAGGTGAAGAGGCTTCTTCCTGTCCTACTGCTAATGCCCTCATAGAATTGGTTTTCAGTGAGATGCTTCAACATGATCTTGAATTTGTATGCATTTTACATAAATGTTCAACAAAACATACATTTACTTGTTTTCACAGGCACAAAAATGTACAATATTGATGTATTTACAGCATTTTGACCTAGGCCTACAATAATGGCATATTGATGAAACATATAATGTAAATTATTTACGTATTTTGTGTATCAATACCATGAGTTTTCGTTTTTATTTGGAGTACTATTTATACACATTTTCATGAGATCGGGTAAATTCAAGACAGCAGTCTAAAACAGTAAATATAACCGTTCACTTCAGGAGTTAACAAAGGTACATCGATGAGTTTTAAGTATGGTGTCTGACAAAGCAAAGCAAATGGAAAGAGAAAGCGCAACCTATGGCTATTATTAGATTCAGACACAAAGACAATCTTCCAGCCTAGGATAAAGTCCTTGTGAACATTAACAATAATTTGGGACAAATAAAATGTGTATTTTATGGTAAACTATGTAAGTGGATCTCTGTGGTGCAGCAGGATTTGGGGTGTTGGGTTTATGTCCTCACCAAAGTCAAAAGCTAACCTACGCCCAAATTTGTAATTCTGATTTAACAAATAGAGAATTTTGAATGAGTCTGGCATTCAATTTTTATTATATTCAGTTGTCATATAAATGGCATTATGTTTTCAGTTGCATTATTAAATGACATTTACTCATTTACTTAATACAAAACTATAACATTTTGTTCTATGTGATTTCTGCTGCCAACTTGTACTCTGCAGGACATCGGCCTTCCAGGACCGAGTTTGGGTACCCCTGAAATAGCATATCGTTAAAAAATACTGCTATTTTCACTTGGTGTAAATAGAATTGATTGCTACGTGGCCTAATGGACAGAGAGTTGAACTTGTAACCCGAAGGTTGTAGGTTTGAGTCTCAGGTCCAGCAGGGACCACGACTGAGGTGAGACCCTTGAGCAAGGCACCGAAACCTCCAAATTGCTCCCCTGGCGCTGCAGCATTGGCTGCCCACTGCTCCAGGTGTATGTTCACTACTGTGTGCATGCACTTGGATGGGTTAAATGCAGAGAACAAATTCCGAGTATGGGTCGCCACACACCACTTCCCTTTCCTTCCTTTCCCCTTTTCCCTAATTGCACTTAGTGTAAATAGTATCTATCGCTAAATAAATATGCTATCCGCTGCCGAAACTTTAATGACATTCGGTAGGAGAGGATGAATTTACGTGTTGTTCTGGCCTGTTGAGTTGCCATGTTGCACTGCACTGGCTCCTTATTAAGCCTATACTTTTTAAAATCTTGCTAATTATCTTTAAAGCCAGAATGGTTTAGCACCTCAGTATTTGAGCTAGTTCTTATTGCATTATAGTCCTGGCCATTTGATAATACCTATCAAAATCAACTGCGGGTGGCAGATCCTTTTCCTATTTAGCTCCCAAACGCTGGAACAATCTAATGCTATTTGGGAGGCAGAGACACTCTGTCAGTTTAAATCAAGATTACAAACCCATCTTGGCTTTCACATAACACACTGTGCAGATGAAAAGGACAGAGGCCAGGGATAACTCTAAACAACGGGGCTTTTATTACAACAAAACCACCAGACAACTCGAGTCACAGCAATCATCAGAACTCTCTTAATCTCTCTCTATCTTGTTACTTATGTTGTTATACTGCCACCTAGCAGTCATGTGTAGAATCAATGTTTCACAGAACACAACACACACTAACACATTTCTATTATTCAAATCCGTTAAAGGATTGTTAGGGTCCATTACTAAGGTCAGCCGGCACTGAGAACACTTCCCATGACACATGATGTAGGCTACTTGTTACATCGTTTGATGAATGGCATCTACGCTAATATTAGTTTCTTTCTTATTCCGAGGTCACTGTAGCCACCAGTCTATATCCAGATCAGATGGTCATTGCAGCCACCCGGATCCAGTCCGTATCCAGCCCATATGGTGGATCGGAACCTAGAGATGACCTCAACAGCCCTGAATATCAGCAGAGACCAGGACAACTAGAAGAGCCCCAGAGACAACTCCCCAATGAAGACCTCGTCACCTAGACGGCCATCAGGACAAGACCACAGGGAACCAGAAGAGTCCCCCGCACAATCTGACTCTGCTGCAACCTAGAAACAAACTGCTGGTCTTGTCTGGCCAAATACATTTACGTGCACATATTTCAGGATCAGAATATCAGATATTTAGAATATCAGAAACTTTGTTTGTGCAATTCGAAGTGTCCTACACACAGGTGAGGGGGCCTGTACAAACCACCTGTAGTAACACACTCTCCTCCATGTGTACTAGACACTTTTCACACACTGCTGTGTGTACACAATCCCACAAAATATACGTATGTTTAGGCAAGGCAAGGCAAGGCAAGGCAAGTTTATTTACATAGCACATTTCATACACAGTGGTAATTCAAAGTGCTTTACATAAAAGAAAGTGAAATAGACATTAAAAATCAATAAAAACATGGAATTAAAAATAATAAAGACAAGGAATTTTAAAATGATATAGAAATTGATTTAAAATAAATTTAAAACAGTGACGAAAAGAAAATGATTATACATAAAATACAGTGCAGTCAGTTCGGACATCTAGCACAGTGCTCATTAACAAATGCACAACTAAACAGATGAGTTTTGAGTCTGGATTTAAATGTGGCTAATGTTTTAGCACATCTGATCTCTTCTGGAAGCTGGTTCCAACTG
>JAFVLL020028648.1:0-20472 GCA_021397915.2 Tor tambroides | reverse complement strand
CTCTCATTCGCTGTCTGTTTAGGCTTGTTAAGTGCAAATTTACTGAGCCTCTGTACAAATCAGCATGTTATCATTACTAATATTCAGTACACATGCACGAAGTGTAAAACGAGAAGGGAAAAAGAAAGAAAAAAACACCACGGAAATATCGCGGTTGCTGCGGTTGTTGCATTCCTCTGCGGTTATGCTCGTCAATAGCGCGGTATTGCGATATTGCGGTTATCGCGACAGCCCTAACTGAACGCAAGCAGCGTACGCGCTTCTGTGTCAGCCGCAACACAAGATTTGTACCGTTTTCTTTGCGTACAAAAAGTATTCTCGTCGCTTCATAAAATTCAGACTGAATCACTGATGACAGATGGACTATCCTGACAATGCTTTTCATACTTTTCTGTGCCTTGACAGTGTTAATTGTTTGGCAGTCAATCGGACAGTCACAAGCCTCCCTGTTTTCATCCAAAATATCTTAAATGGTGGTCTGAAGACGAACGAAGCTTTTACGGGTTTGGAAAGACATGGGGGTAAGTGATTAATGACAAAATTTTCATTTTGGGGTGGAGTAACCCTTTAAGACAGGGGAAGTAAATACAATGTCAGTTTACTTCTGACCTGTAACATATTTAGATACAAGTTTGCAGGATGTTTGCATGTGCAAGATGATGATGCATCAGCCAGTGTGTTATTAGGGATAATAAATAGAAATGTTTGCTAATTTAGTTATAATAGCTCAAAATGCAAAATTATTCAAAAGAGGCCATATTACCTCACTACTGGGCCAAGAAGCTAAACTGTAATTTTAAGATGTAATTAAGTATTTCACAATATAACTTCACCATATTTCTGATATAAAAGCAGCCCTGGTGAGCATAAAAAAGACTTTTCATTAAAAATATCTTAATGACTCCAACCTTTTGAATGGTATACAGTCTTCTGAAGTCAAACAACAACATGGCCAACATTTAGAATAAAATCAAAACTGATCTCTACTAATCCCCTTCAGTGAGCTGTAAATCATCAGCTAGGAGTGATTCTTGAATTGAGTCTGAGAAACTGATGAGTTTGATTCATGAACAATTAAATGTGACCCTGGACCACAAAACCAGTCTTAAGTCGCTGGGGTATATTTGTAGCAATAGCCAAAAATACATTTCATGGGTCAAAATGATCAATTTTTCTTTTATGCCAAAAATCATCAGGATATTAAGTAAAGATCATGTTCCATGAAGATATTTTGTAAATTCCCTACTGTAAATATCTCAAAACTTCATTTTTGATTAGTAATATGCATTGCTAAGAACTTGATTTGGACAAATTTAAAGGCGATTTTCTCAATATTTTGATTTTTTTGCACCCTCAGATTCCAGATTTTCAAATAGTTGTATCTCGGCCAAATATTGTCCTAACAAACCATACATCAACGGAAAGCATATTTATTCAGCTTTCAGATTTATAAATCTGAAAGTATAAAATTGTATAAAAATGTATAAAATTGACACTTAAGACTGGTTTTGTGGTCCAGGGTCACAAATGAGATGCATTTGGTGAACATGATTCACTGAAATTAAATGCGTTCAGAAGACTTATATAGATTTACACAGTGCATGAAGTGCCATTCCAAGGCCCCTACGAAAACCATTTTATTTTTTCCCAAATTCCATTTTATTTTTGTCCAAAGTTCTGTTTTTTTTCCCCCCATCATTTTAATGAATTTCCATTCTGGATTGCGTTTTTCCAATTAAATTTTTCTAGACTCTGTTTTGATGGTTAAATTTAATGTTATTAATCAAAAAGCATGTCTAATTAATTGAAATCATGAGATTTAACAGCAATTTATTAAAAGTTTAACAAAAATTATATTTTTAAGGCCCTATGAAATACGTTTTATATTTTTTCTTAAATTTAGTTTTTACAAATTCTGTTTTCCATTAATTTTCTGGATTCCATTTTAATAGTTTCATTAAATTAAGGCATATCTAAATAGTTGATTTTATAAAAAAAAATTATTATTTCTTTTTTTCTTTTAAATACTGTGTTGTGTATTTACATTTTTCTTGTAAATAAATTCTGGTAAATTTTTCTGGTAAATATTCCTTAAAAATAATGTTTTAATTTTATTAGTAGTAGTACTACTATCATTATATTAAGTAATATATTTCTGTCACCGTTTCTTCAAGTTAAACCGAACTTATATTTTGATGGGTTGCTGTGGAGACATTTAACTTTCTCTGTTTATATGATATGACAATAGGTTCTCAAAAGAAATGGTAAAATGCTCATGAAGTGACTCAGAGCAGTTGTAGAGACTATGTTCATGTGTTTATGTACTCATGAGTACAATATATGCCTCAATATATATTAAGGCTGAAATCATCACACGTGTTTCAGTATGCGTGTAGTAAACGAAACCTGTGTCTGCACCATTCATTCACACAGACATGAAAATGCAGGATTCATATTTAAATAATATTTTGCAGCTTAACCCTTAAAAGCCGAGACAGCCGCCTGCGGCTAAAAATAACCATTGTTCTTAAATGTTTAATAACTTTTGAACCGCTAATCCTATCTGAATGCTTTAAAAAGTGTCGTAAAGCAGAGATTCTCCGCTTTTCGGAAATATTGCATTTGTCTCAGTTGGATATTCAGAGGCTCCGTAGCGTACGTGATTATGTCATCACATTTTGACAACATTGATTGGTCAGAAGAAACCAATGCATTTCGTTCCTCTGAGCCAAACAGAAACGATTGTTGACGCTTAGTCCCACCCCCTGTGCCCAGATTGGTTCAAACTGTCATATATTCAACCAATAAACATAGGTTTTGGTCTTTTGAACCGTTGTTTAGCGTGTTTCTTTGGGATTTTGAGCAAACGCAAAGTGAAAGTAAAGTGTGTCGTGCGTGTATGAAAAACACAAAATAACACATTTGCATGAGAGCTCTCTCTGAAAGAGCACAGTAAAACACAGGACAGAGCACTTTGGCATAAAACAAACCAAAAGCAAGGATGAAAAAGCGGTACATATCGGATAAAGCACTGGAATTTAGGTATTCACGTCGCGAGGCGATGTCCCGGTAAAATCGATTCTGACGCAGAGTGCAGCCAGCGGATCGATCCATTTTGTTGTTATATTATGTAAATAATACTTATATAGTTCCTAAAGATAATTTGCACTATTTTTTTCTATTGCACTCTATATATTTTTCACCCATTTTGTGTGTAGTTTGTGAATCATTTGCACTACTTGTATTTTTGTTGCACAAAACAATTTTTACAACTTGCTGCACTTTGTGTTTGTTGTTCATACTCAGTTTGAAAATATATTTTTTTCTGGGAAAAAAAAGTTCATTTTTTAAACGTATTTTGTTATTATATAACACTGTTTCCATTTTCTTTACTCCCTAAATGTTTTTTTGGATACATCTATATTGTTAGTAAAGTAAATAGACCTGTTTTTCACTGAAAAGCGCCTAACAATAATGTAATAAATGGCTATAACTTGCTTGGGGAATGTTATATGAAGACAAAATTTTATTTGGAAGTGTAAAACACATACAACTTTTTAAAGAAAAAAAAAATCCAAACTTCAACTTCAGGAGTTTCTGTTTGAGTACACGGTAAAAAACACCCAATTATTGCTTGCATTTTTCTTAATTCTGGGAATTCGTTAATTCTTAGAGAAAACACAGGGAAAATTGGGACTTTAAATTAGCTAGCCTGAAGCTTCAAGTTCTCCTGTTTATAATGATATATGGCACTTGATGCTGACTGCTAGAATAGGTCTGAAAAAACAAAGAAAAGTAGAGGCGTGTCAAGTGCCCCAAAAATGTTCTAGGTCTTTAAGGGTTAAATAGTCCAGATCACATTTTTATGTAAGTGTACTGACCTACTTTTGATTTATGCATCCAAAATTTGGCAAATTCCATGACACTCCGCGTTATACACTAAATTCCATTTTTATGACTGGATTCCGTGATTCCGTCCGCTTTTTCTGCATCGCGGAAATCATAGGGCCCTATATTCCCCATTTATTGCAAGCGCATGGAAGAGAACAACCAAAACATTATTTAAAATATTTTCTAATATGTTTCACACAAAAAAACAATGAGAATAAATGCCAGAATGTTCTTTTTTTGAGTAAGCTAAATACAGTGAATGTCAGATACGCTGTATTCATTCAACGGTGCTCAGGAGAGACCGTCTGGACCGGGATGCACATAGGTGCATGTCTATACAGCACTGAGCTTTCTATTAAAGATTTATATAGCATCTGTTAGAGCTACTGACATACAACTGTGACCTCAGAAAGAGCTGCCTTGTTTTTCCCATTTGAAATCATGGCAAGCTTTTGGGCTCTGTCGAACAAATTCTGCAGAGGCCGAATCAGGAGTGAGCCAACACATGTCCTCACATATACACGAATACAGACACCTATACATATATAGAAAAACACACAGACAGACAATCAGGATTAATGGCAGGGAACAAATTTATCCTGCTGTTGGGTGGTCGTGAAAAAGTCCGGATAAACTTTTGACTGCCGAGCACGTCTGAATTATGAAGTGAAATAGATGGGTTCATTTATTTGGAAATGCACATACCAGGTGGCAAGAGCGTGGGACATTATTAATGTAGCTGTCATGTAAATTCCACATAAACACAGGAACAGAGAGGAAATGTACAATTTACAAGCATCTCACTGACCAAAGCCACAAAGCAGCCATTCATTCGCCAGGGCTGTACGTTTAAATAGAAACAAGGTGGTCAATGGTTGCACGTCATCGTTAGCCTCTCAATAAACAAGTGAATTATAAACACAAAACACAAAACGGACTCGAGGTTTTGATTTAACATAGAAATGTATATTTCAGAGAAGGAAAAGAAACAAACAAGTTACATTTAATGTAAACCGCAATGGCAAAAAAAAAAAAAAAAAAAAGTCATGCAGCTAATGCGGATGCAACTTGAGCGATAACGCTTGAAACCCAGAGTTTGCATTTAGACTGTACAGAACAACCTGAAATCTATAAATTGAAGCTCAAGCACTGCGGGCTGGTGCGTGACAATCCAAAGCAGAGTGTAGTTCGCCGGCGGCTGGGCAGCAGCCTTTCTCTCTCTTTCTCTCTCCCCAGATGAGTCATTAACAGGCAGGCAGAACCAAGTGTCCTGGCTTTAAATGCCACCCTCTAAAAATAAACCCCCAATTGCAGCCTGACTAATGTCTCCATCAGTATTCTGTGTTCCTGGCCTGTATGCTAGCTTAAACGCTAACCTGCACAGAGCACTTTTCCGCAGGAGGGGGGACCTCCATCTTGCCCTCTCTCGATGTTAATCATAACACGCTTGGAAATTTCCGCCTTCTTTTACACATAGTTCTCTGAGGGTTTTCTTTACACATACCTAGCAGGGGAGGGGATCTGCTTTCTCACGTAGTCATATGTTAGGAAAAAGCTGTAACTGCTTTGAAAGGTGTAGAAAGCCTTGTGTTGTACAATATATATGGGTGTTTCTTCAACTACAAGCACATTTATGTCCCAGAGGATGATTTGTATTACAGATTATAACATTTTTCTGTTTATTGAAGATCTCATTTAAACACTATTGGAAACTTTTTACCTTGTCTTCATTATTTTTGCTATTTTTCGAAAGTCTTTTATAGAGTTCAACATTTTACCATTGTTCCAAACCCGGATCTTCAAACTAAAAATAAGAAAATCTATTATGAAATAGGCCTATTGACCTTGACATTTTAAAAACCATGAGATGAAGTGAAGTAATGTAACATCCTTTCTAGTACAAAAAAAGACATTTTTAGATAAATAATACCTGGGTATTTCACATTTGTGGTGTAATATCACACCCCAAAACTTTGCCCCTAATAAAGTTTTATCAAAAGTTAGTGTACTTGGTTATCAGGGAGACAGTATTAGCGAAAAGCATGCTTGATATGAAATTAGGCATGATGGCAAATTGTGAAAGTATTTTTGTTGCATATTTCCAGTCAAACTCTAATTGACAAGTTACAGTATGTAAAAACAGAAAAAAAAATAAAAATAAAAAAATCTATTTAAAACATAAAATGCTTGCTACGGAATTAACCTTGGCAAGACAATTTATTTATAAATCCTGCATTTATTTCTATTCATTTTTAGCTAAGCTAAACCTAAATTTATTTGATGTAAAATACACCTCTGTGATTTTTGGTTAATATTTCAATAAATTACCAACATATTCATATGTTCACTGTTTATATTAAAATGTACATTTTTCTGATGCAATTCTCACAATTCTCCTGCAGTTCCTTCACAAACCCCAGTTTAGGAAACCCTGCCATAATATAATGTCCTCCAGAGAACTTTATCAAATACAATAACTTGAGGTGGTGGAAATTATATAAAAATCAAAGAGGACAAATTAAATAAACCAGCTGAAAAACAATAGGGTCGACAGGTCCGAAAATACCCATAGTTAAAGAAACACCTATAAAACATGACACCCTGAATATACTGTGCTCATGAACTGCTGGAGATCCCTCCTTTTAAAGAGCAACTCGCCAAATGTGTGGGGGAAAACATGGTGACGTCGTCAATAGCTGAAGAAAACCATACATGCAAGATTGATGTAGAATGAAGATGGGTCTCAGGTTGAGGTGAAAGAGGAGGGGAGGTTCCTGTGGGCTGAGGGTGATAAGAACCCTCCTTTCAAATAAGGCTACATAAAGCATGAAGCGGTGTGGTTAAGCCAGCTCTTGTGTGGAATGCAGCGGTTGACGTGCATGCCTAGATGGCCTTTACATCTGAATCGCAGACAGACAGAGTGTCTACGGCCTCCTGTAAGGGCCTCTTCCCCACTGGACCACATTCACCATGTTAATGGAGAGAGATGGAGAGGACTTAATAAAGCTTGGTGGGACACCTGCTCCTAGTCATCCGCACTGGGGAATCTGTGCAGCCTGGGTGTTTACTTCACACGAGGGGACTCCAACGGACTGGAATCAAACACACACACACACACACACTCACCCAGGCAGAGACACACAGGGGCTCACAGGATTTGGGCTTGAATAACTGTTTTTCAGCACCTTGGAGCACAGACGGCGAGGGGCCCTGCTCTCAGAGGGCTTAAGGAGTCCTGCTCAAAAGCAGCAGCTGCCTCGGGACCTTTCCCCCCTCGCAGGGGCCCAGGGGATCATGTGGCTCGGCTACAATCAAGAGCCTTTTAACCATTTAATCATTTAGCAGAGAGCACACACATATCATTCTCCACCCTAAACAGCTGTCACGGGGCATCCTGAGCCACTGAAACCAGAGGACGTCATTAACCGCCATAAAACGTGCTCTGAAGCAAGTTAGTATTTTATATCTGACACAAAGTTATCCCATGGGATGCTACTCAATCAATGTCAGGACGTCCTGGGTAAAGAGCTTTTGATGTGTACGGCTGATAAATTGCAGTCTGCAATAAAAAAAGGCTGTGCGAGCTGCAATTCAAGTTCATTTAAATACAAATCCAACAGCAACTAATGGGGAGTCGACATGAAATACTTTGTTCTGTGATATGACGTGTTGTATTTCATTTAAAACATGCATTTACCTTTTTAAAAAGAATTACTTAATTTTTTTATCATAAAAACGCATGAAGATATTACCTGAAAGACAACATAACACATTTGTCCTTTAAAATCGTTATATAAAAAGTTAAGAATATTAAAAGTAAGAAATAAAACAAATTAAATTAAAATTATAATTGTTTAATACATTTAAATTGTTTTAAAATATTTAGTTACATTTATACATTTAAAATATTATATTTTTCTAAGTTGCTTTTGAGCATACTTTGTGAAATTGCTGTGTCAATATATGTATTTTTACGTCTGATGTATATATTTTACAAATTTTTCTTTATTATTTATTTAAAAGCCATATACAAGATTAAGGGAAATATAGTTGACATCCAACAATATCCACACACTTTTTCTCTCACACACAAAACCCACATGTAATCAAACTAAGTAAAACCGATTGAGTTTACCAACCACAGTAACACCTAAAATGTACAAGACTCATTTGCCAACAGGAATCAGTACTTCAGAAACTCAACAAAACTACAGAAAGTTCTGAAAGACAAGTGTTTTCTCCACATGAATTCTCTGTCGAAATCACTCGAGAGGAAAGTTTTCCATTTGATTGGCACTGAAGGCTATATTTAGACAAACAGCTAACAGACGCACTGGGACGCGCTCAAACAATGCAGGACGACATCGAATGTAAAAGCGGCCGTCAATCCTCATTTCAACAGAGTCATCTGGTGTGGCAATTCTTCCAGACCTTCAGGAATTAGCAGCATGATCAATGGATATATTTTCCCTCTTTTCTTCCTCTCTTGGGTGGGGCTGCTAATCAGCAACACCAAGCTTAGCAACATGGTTTGTTTAATTATTCTGGTAGTTTACAAGGAGACTGAGGACTTCATGGAGAAAAAAAAAAAAAAACAACCCAGTGGGGAGAGGGCGGATCGGTGAGAAAAACTGGTAATAAATATTGTTGTTCCAGCCCTAATTAAATTGTTCAGTAATTTCTCAACACAAAAGAGAACACAGCTTATCTGTTTAAAATCAATAGCCCATTTCACGGTGAGCCACGTCCCAGCAAGACGACAGTGTCATTACTTATTCTGTTCTCTAAGCTTCCACTGTGCCTGTTCTCCCAAGGTTGAATCTGTTATTTTTTCCCCCTTGTTTAAGGAGAGTGAAAGAGAGAGAGAGAGAGAAGAGGGGAAAGTCAATAATAATTCCTCTTTTATAAATGGATGGATCTGGCTGTCAGGGGACAGCTTTTCAAACGCAGAGTCTCAGCTCTCTCAATGACTCTTAAGTAATGTCTACAGAGCCACTCACGCACAAATAAGATCATTAAAAGCACTGATTACCTCTGAGCCTTCACCACTCATCTTTAAAATATTCTTTACTCTGACAAGTGGAAAGCCAATTTAAACTGAGATGTTAAAATGAGCCGAATGCGATGTGCTGCAGCGGAGGCCGTCTTCCAAAACAATTCCAAGGCGGCCCGATGACTGATTACCCAACCGCTTATTTGTTTTGAAACAATTACTGGTAATCATATTGATGTTTATGCGCGGTGCCCTTTCTGAGAAGTAAAACTCCGCTTTGTAATTACATCACTGGAATCTAATCAAGAGGAGATAAACCTTCACCTATGCTAACAACATATTAAAATGCAAATCAGCGCAGTCGCGGATTCATGCGCACTCGCGGGCCTAATTATCCCGTGATGTCACAGACGCGGTCCTTGTGTTCCGTTTCCTTGGCAATCTATCAATCTGAATCTGCTCATTAACTTTACAAATATTAACGATGAGACGTACAAATCAGAAATAATCTGCTTTTGATGAGCGGCGCAGGTGCAGACCAAGCTCGGCGGAAGCATGACATCACTTTCGCCCTATCAGACAGACATCATTGAGCCCTTGGACTCGCATTACCAGATCGCCCTGAGGTAACGCTACTGATGTCAGATCCTCTTCGGGTCAGAGGGCAGGACCCCCTCACACCGTCGTGACTCGGACCCTTCGTCTGGGCTGAAGCGACGTGTCTGTGGTAACAGTCTAGGTTTCAATTACACTGTCAGACAGATGGTGTGAGAGAGACGGTCCTGCTCTTCAAACCTGCAGTAAAAAGACTGCCCTTAGCCGATCTCCTAAGGGAGACACATGGGATGATCCGTTGAGCTATGATGTTCCATGTCAATAATTCATATCCATGCAGAGAACACCACACAGCCTAATGTGAACCATCTACGAGTGCACGACTGCAGCGTTTCATCAGTAATAAAGAAAAAAGGCACTGAAGAATTTTCTAGTCCAATTTACTCCCACAAAATGGCTGTAGGATCTTGGTTTCTGTAAAAGTATGCTCATTTAAGGAACTTTTGGCTGTGAATCAGTCAGAGATAAATGAGGGTAATTACACACATGGCCCAACTGTTTAAATTAGGTTACAAGTTAGGCTACAATACTTTTAACTGCTGAGCTAAAACGAATACTGAAACTGCTGGTTTCCTCTGGCAAAATACATGGGCTGAGTTTTTTTCTTAACATGCCATTTCTGTAGTGTTCAAATGCTGCGCCTCTGATCTGCTCCCTAAAAACATGTAATAAATCAGACGATAAAAGGGACAGACGAGAAGATAGTCGACATAAAATTTGATAATTTTGTCACCCTTATGTCACTCCAAACCTACGACTTACTTTTGTCCATGGAACACAAAAGAAGTCATTTTGAAGAATGTTCAAGCTGCTCTCTTCCATGCAATGTCAAAAAAAAGGACAAAAAAGAAAGTGCACCAGAAAAACATCAAAATAATTCAAATACATTGTATGTGATATTTTGAGCTGGCTGATAGTTTTGTGTAAGGGGGAAAAAAAAAATCCATAAAATAGCATCAATCCCGTATTTTATGTTGAATAGTGTAGATTTGACATATTAGATAATGACTATCACTCAAATAAAATCACAAGAGAACAACAGGATACAAGGGTGAGTAAAACAAAGTTTAATCTGAACAAACTAATCATTTATAATAATAATAATAATAATAATAATAATAATAATAATAAACAAAAACTTACATAACTTTTTTAATCTGAGCAAACTTTTGGATATTACTACTACTATTATTTTTATTATTAGTATTAATCATGAAATATTAAAATTGCATTAATAATAGTAGTAATAATATCCAAATATAATATATAATACATAATTATATTTTATAGTAAATATAATAGAACATTTAAATCTGATCAAACTACAACAATTTTAACTTTGTGAAACATTTCATACATATTACATAATTATAGTTCTAAACGTCTATATAACACTGCATTCATAATATATTACATTAATATATAAAAGTATAATGTATATTGTGTAGAAATGAATTTTTTTTTTTTTTTTTTTGTACAACATGAGGAGATCACACACACATTTACATAAACATTTACATATACCAACCCTCTACATTGAGAGTAAATCACTCGCATATGCGACTAAATCTTCACTCTGGGCGACTAATGATGACTAATATATAAATTCTCAGATTTTACTCGCCAGTGTGTGAGTTGGAGGCTAAGTATATAAATTTAACACAGATATATTTAAACTCGCCGAACACTATGACTGAGCGTTTCAGAGCTTCACTCTCCCTCAAGCCATCTGTGCTATTTTTTTTTTTTCAGTTCATCTGAATGAATGCGCAGCGCACCTGTATTTGACGTACCGTAAACTCTAGTGTGAAGGCGCATATCTCGTTGTCGCACACGCAAAGAAACAAAAAGAGCGAGAGAGTCTTACATAACATGCAGAATTAACACGCTACATGTAAACGATATTCTTTGTTGTATTTTCCTGTCAAAACAACAGCGTTCCTTTTGGAATTTTTCAGCTTTTAAGAACTGCCGGGTTTTCCGGTAGTGGGCGGAACTAATGCGCAAGCGACAATCTCATTGGCTGGCGCTCACCTATTATCATCCCTTTTTTGATTTCAGCAAATCAGTTCGAGCGAACGCAGACAACCTGATTAATATTCGTGAATCCAGCAGGTCATTAATCCTTAGTGCGTTTTATATCGTTCTTATTAATAGAATTCCTCTTTTTCCTCTTCTTATCATCATCATCATCATCATTATTATTACCATTATCATCTTATCAGTATTATTGTTAGTTTTTTCCTTTTTTTTTTTTACAGAAACACTGAATGACCAAAAAAGTACCACCAGTAGTCCTAAATTCAGTTAAAATGACTAATATGCATTCATACATGGTTACCAAGTTTTAATTCTAATTACTAAAGTTCTATCATTAAATAATAGGCCTACTTGATTATCATATTATAATGCTTGACTGACTGATGTTAAGAGTGTACTTTCAGATATTTAAAAAGAGAGACAGAGATTATATATATATATATATATATATATATATATATATATATATACACACACACACACATTAGTATATCAGTCTTTTTACTAGCCAATGGTGATTCAATTGCCAAGGTGTCCGTAGAGGGTTGTATATATATATATATATATATATATATATATATATATATATATATGTGTGTGTGTGTGTGTGTGTGTGTGTGTGTGTATGTATGTATGTGTATGTGTGTGTGTATATATATATATATATATAAAAATAACCCTCTACGGACACCTTGGCAATTGAATCACCATTGGCTAGTAAAAAGACTGATATACTAATGTGTGTGTGTGTGTATATGGTGTATATATATATATATATATATATATATATATATATATACACACACATACATACATACATATGTACATAAGTAAATAAAAATAGATAGTTATGCAAGTAATCATATAAAATAGTTTTGCTGAAACTGAACAAACCCTGAATGAGATGACAGTCATCACAGCTATTAAAATCTTGAGAATCATTCAACAATACCACATTAGGAAAAACTTATTCCTCTACAACACACCAGCACAATAATTCATTACACACCCAGCATATTTTCCATGATGATAGCTGGCTGACGCTCAAGACCACAGTGACTTACAGCTCCACCTGCAGGAGGACCCGCACGGTGCGTTTCAGCTAAACTGCAGGCCAACCAGGACTAGGGGGCAATAGAGTGCACATAATCATTCGGCTCTGTTGGTAATGAGGTGCTAGGGAGACAGTAAGCACAGAGCGGCAGGTCTGAGGTCAGTTTTATAGAGTGATTCGAGATGATTAAAGTCAAAGCTGGGGTTTGTGGCCATTCGAAACCCTAGAGCTAAGCGTACAGAACCAAACATTTAACCAGGAGTGAAGAGGGAAAGGCATCCGAATGCTGTCGTAAACATGGCAGGCATGCATGCTTGTAAGGAGAGCGTGGAGCAGGACCAGCCCACCGCCAATCAGGCCAGCATTTAGTGCAGCAGGAAAACAGACGGCCTGGCTGGGCTCCACGGCGGCCCGCAGCTTAGCAATTAGAGACCGTCCAGCTTTGACTGGAGAACAAACAGACTTCAAAAAAAAAAAAAAAAAAAACAACCCTACCTGACTCCCTGTAACACTTGGCTACAACCTACCTAATGCATCTCAGCAGAAAAAGATCTATGTTCCCACCTGAGAGGGCAAAGACCAACGGAAAATCCCATAGTGGCCATAAAAGCCAATGTTGCGTCTCTATGCTGGTCCGCAGTGTACAGTCTGGAGTTTCCTGGCAGTCAGCTTACTGCCGCCGTAATTCACAGCACATAAATCTAAGCAGTCATAACGTACAGCAGAGCTTGAACGATGATGAAGACTGAGAAGCAAAGCGAGAGAGAGAGAGAATACGACAGGCGATATCCTCTCTCTCTCCTTCCTCAAGATCAACCGAGCAGAGACCGGGCAGAAGTGGATGCAGAGCTGAGCGTTAAGAGGTTACCGCTCGGACATCGAGCCATTAGGGGAAATCACTTAGAGGACTGACTGCGAAGGGATGGCTGATGGGAAATGAATCAGGCAGGAGCCAGAGTTGGAGTCGGAGCCACCAGGGACCATTGATCCTGAGCCGAACGAGATTCTGGATCCTGTAGACAAACCACCTGCTTTAAGCCTCCCTCCTCGTCTGTAAGGTCGGGGTAAGGTCACCGTCTTGACCCCTGGAATGTGATCCTGAGGTGTGGCGCTTTATACACGCTTCCAGCCAAGGCTGGACGAGCACTGGTGCGCGTCTGCCAATGGGAAGGCAGAGTAAGGACGGCTCACACAGGGATAACCTAACAGGAACGTACAGTACAAGTTTGTGGCTCATTTAAGTGAACAATATGTTTTTGAGCGTATAGCTCTCGACAGAAGTGTCAAGAACGCAACACCGATGATTAATTGTAGCCGTCTCCTCCAACTCTAAGAGCTAAGCATCCCTGCCAATCTATTTTTTTCCTTTCTTTAATGTTGACAAAGTGTTTTGCCCCAAACACTGCTGAGTAAATGTTCATACTGCAAGCATGCGCAATTTGCAAACGGTTTGTCCCCCTCAAATATACTATTTTTCCTGATCCTCCACGCACCTGCATTTTAGCTTTTGGTGTGCAACAGCTCTTTTTCCTGCCCGCTCTCAAATAAAGAACAGCACACTCATCAAAACCAGCTCCATCTGAGACACAGGAAACAGTCAGACTCAGCTCTCTCCGGGGGGAGGCAGATTGCCTGCGGGCTGCGCGGCGTTAGGACAATCTACAGAACAAAAGGACGCAGATCAGAGCTGGTATGTTCTGCGATTGTCGTGGTATTTATGAACTCAATGCGATGTGTTCTCAATAACTGTTTCAGTATATACAAATGACTCAATTCGACAGTTTCAAAACAAATAACTTCAGTCAAGCTTTGCCTTTCAGCCTGGGAAGCAACTCAATTGTCCGTCCCTAGCTAAACAAAACTAATCTGAAATCGGATAAGATTTCCTGTGGTGCACGAGCAAAAGCCACCCTGCGGCATGGTGCCGTGTGAAACTGTTAAAATGGCTGAGCGTATGCCTCCACCTGCTGGCTGCCAGTGGTACTTCATCTGGGGTCTGTTCACATGAGCTGATGTTTTTTCCAAGCATGCTGCTGTGTTACTAGACCAGAGGGAGCTGCTCACTACTTTAAAACACTGGCACACATGGCACCTCTTAAAACAGAAATGACTTCAAATACAATGACATAAAAACACATTGCAGAGCTATATACAAATATTATTTTTTGTCTCTTGATATTTGGGGAAAATCTCTCAAAAATAAATAAAACAAAACAAAAATCAAAGACTAGTAGTTATTTTTTATTGCCACAACAGCATCTAAGGCTAGAGTTGGAATAATACAAATAAAGCCAAATAAAATAATAAAATACAGCAGATAAAATTACACAAGATTTTTTAAAATAACATTAAAAATCATGTTAATTTAGATAAAATCTCATTTTCTCAAAAGAAATTCTCAGATGCAACCAAATTATTTACAATTATTAGGTAAAAATTATTAGCTAATGTAAAAAAAATAAATAAGGGAAACAATCCTTAAAAGTAACTACAAATAAATAAAATAATTTAAAATTTAAAAAATAATAAATTTAAATAAAAACTAGTGCTGTTAAACGATTAATCGCAATTAATCGCATCCAAAATAAGTTTTTGTTTACATAATATATATTTGTGTACTGTGTATATTTATTATGTATATATAAATACACACTCATACAGTATATATTTTGAAAATATTTACATTTACATGTATATTTTTATATTTACATCATTTATATTATATATAAATGTATTTAATATACAAATATAACATTTTTCTTAAATATATACATGCATGTGTTTGTATTTATATATACATAATATACACAGTACACAAATATATATTATGTAAACAAAAACTTTTATTTTGGATGCGATTAATCGCGATTAATCGTTTAACAGCACTAATAAAAACATAATATATTTATAGATCGTTATACATAAACGTTAAAACATTATTTGTCACAAGATGGCAGTGTTGTACAAGTGAGTTAACCATCTGGGTTTCTACAGGGGTCAAGGTTTTTTTCTGGTTAACATGGCTCAGTTAAGCCCCTGCTGGTAGATGCTCTATCTTGTTCTAAAAAGCTTCTATGAAGGATGTTCAAAATTAACTTTTTATTAATGGCCCCAACAAAATATTTGGACACTTCATCGGTCATTTAATTTAATGACTGAATTTCACTGCATTAGATAAAGTGGCAACTGTAAACAAATTATAAACCTATTTTTGTAAAAAGCTCTATTTTTCAATTTTACCATTTTCCCTTCACCCAAATGCACGGTGGCTGATAAAACAAGATCTTGCCTTTCCCAACTGATACAATGTTCTATGAACAGATTAAAGAAAACCAGAGAGATGGGAACATTTACTAAATGTACACTGTACTCTGGCAATAGAAAAATCAACCACTGCATATGAACACCACACAGAGTCTGAAGACTGCTGAAGCTGTAACAGGAGTACAATGATTGGTCACTGTACTCTGCTGCCTCAGGGCCTCGTAAGTCACACAGGGACCAATGAATGCCAGCGTACACCCAGACAGTCTACAGCAAAATGC
The DNA here is from genome assembly GCA_021397915.2 of Tor tambroides. Lineage (NCBI taxonomy): Eukaryota > Metazoa > Chordata > Actinopteri > Cypriniformes > Cyprinidae > Tor > Tor tambroides. Next base: position 4,334 of record JAFVLL020028648.1, on the reverse strand, counting down.
CAGGGCATCTGTCTGTGATATAAAACTCAAGCACCCTTCAGTTCAAATGACCCAGAATGTAAATGAACAGAATTATGCAATGCAAAAATCTATATTTAAGCAGTAAGCTCTGAGAAGTTGGACAATATTGTGAATGTAATAATGGCTAAAGGCAGATGTTGAGCACTACACAAAGCAAGGCCTCAGCGGTGACTGAATTCATGAAATTAAATGCTGGCAAAGCAGTAGAAACAAAACCAGAAATTCTACCCCTTTTACAATTAATGATGAACAATATTTGAATTATACAGTATTCTACTTCTGGCCAATTCCAATAAGCTGCTTTTCACGAAATAAAATAAAACAAAAAATAAAATAGCACTATTATATTTTATTTTAAATAAATGGGTAATATTAAAATTCTTGAACTGTCTAAATATATTTTAAAACATTAAAAATCTACAAATCTAAATCTCCAGCATGTACGGAATGAAATATGGATATTTACTTTGAGATTTGCAGTCATCTACATTTTTTTTAATTTTCCTTAAGTGTCAAATTACTTTTTTGTAAATTAACTTTAAGTGAGTGAAAGCAAAGGTAGTGTAAACGTAAAAATAAAAGGAAATGATCATGCAAAATATCTAATATTGACCAATACCAATAAAATAACATCAGCCTAAAAAAGGATAAGGTATAATATTGCACTTTCATAATTACAACTACAAATTCAAACAGTTCTACAATAAACAAAGATTACACTATTGGTTTTAGCGAAAAAGGTCAAAGAAAAGCAACCAGACAGAGGGACTGAGACCGGGCTGAATGTGCTTTAAACGCACAGCTGAATCATATATAGCAGGTTTAATCAAGTGTCGTGATTAATGAAGAGCATGTCTGGCCTCTCCACCTGTTGCTTGCTGGCTGTTTGCCTTTGTGTCAGGGCAAAATCTCTGATAAGCACAATGAAAGAGAACAGAGTGGGAGTGCATTTATAATACTGCAGACTCACCAAATCAGACCCTTTCAACCTGAAGTGGTCGGAAATAAATTGAACACATCGATGCACAAATCAAATTCAAAAAGGAACATATACATGAAGAGAAAGTGGTTTTAAAAAAAACTGCAATGAGTCGACTGTGAAAGTCATTGAAAGAAGTGACATTCAGAGCTGCCACAACAAAGGGTGCTTAGGATCAAATGCTTTAAGGTTTAGAGGTTGACATACACCTCCACACTGCTTTAGGCAGATTACAGGCCTTTTCTCACTTCTGTGTGTTTTTTATTGGCCTTGAACCAATTTAAGCATCTGAATTCTTTAAACACAGTGAGATGTAGGGTGGTCCTTGCTTTTTCTCAGTGGCAGGCCACATTCATTTCTCTTCATACAAGGCCAATGAAGAGAGGCCCACAGCTTCAAACATAATAGCCAGTGACAAAAGCTTTGGTTCCCACCAGAATCATCACAACCTAGATTAAGCATCCAAACACTGCAAAGCAACACTTCATGGCTGAATCAAACATTTATCATGGTTTGAGATTACTGGCCCACAGAAGATAATCATTAGCAAACTGAATGAGTGTTAATGTCACACAGGCATCTATGTGCATAAGCCAAGAAGGAACAGCCCAATGATTTACAGACAATAAGATATATTGTTGCAGCGTAATGAATGGGCCCCCTCGTGATCATATGTTTTACATTGTGCATGCTGAAGTGATGCATTGTTGAGATCCGCACACAGAGAGAGGAAGTGCACAGCGCAGCTGAGTAAACCAATACAGGGCAAAAGGTCTCTGTCTGATCCATGTCTTTCAGCTCAATCTCAACTTAAACACTATAATCTATGAATCCAAACAAAAACAGCCCTACAACCTTTGGAATGAATTTCTGAGAAGAGCTTGTTACACACAACCACAGTCTGATCTGGACAGCCAAATATTTCCTATAACCTTAGTGTTTTGAAAAACAGAAAAAAAAAACATTAAAATATTTAAGTCATCATGTGTTCAGTGTTCATATTTAACATTTATAGTACATAATACAGTGTCATAAACATATAGTGGATAAAGAGAAAATGGCACTTTTTTGACTGTAATCCTTTGTTTTTTAAAGGTTCACCGTTAAATAGATGCTATGATCATTAACCCATAGTTTTCATATGAAGTTCTGCTGACATAAGGTAAGTTTTTATATGTTAAGAGTTATCAGTTAAAAATGAACACTTACAGCATTTACTAATCTTGGTTAATGGGATAGTTCACCCAAAAAAAAGAAAATTGTCATTTACTCACCCTCATGCCGTTCCAAACCTGTATGAGTTTCTTGCTTTTTTATGTTGAGCAGAAAAAGATATTTTGAAGAATGCTGAATCAAACAGTTGATGGGCCCCCCATTGACTTCCGTAGTATTTCTTTCTCTACTATGGAAGTCAATGGGAACCAAACTGTTTGGTTCTTCAAAATACTTTAAAATATCTTCTTTTGTGTTCAACATAAGAAAGAAACTCAAACAGGTTTGGAACAACATGAGGCTAAGTAAATGACAACAATTTTCATTTTTGGGTGAACTATCCCTTTAATGCTAATTTCTACACATACTAATACACATTTGTAACATTTCAAGTTATTAATAAACTAATAATAATATAATTTAAAAAAATAAATGTTATGGATGATCATGAACAATAATAAATACCAAAAAAATACTGTTCATTGTTAACTCAATGGCACATACTGTATGAGGGTAATAGATCATGTAATTCACCAACTCACAACTTCAAAACTGTTTTATGGCATTTTTGTGAAGTGAAAATTTTTATTTTTTGGGGGGGGGGGGACTATCAACAGTCAGTATGTTGTTAAACAACATTACAACGTATTAAATTCATTGTACTTCTATTCCTTCTTGCAACATCAATAAGCCCACTTATCAAACTCTGTCCATTCCAGAATCCACTTGGTACTTTCTGACCAAATATAACTGGACATCAATAATTTCCAAACCAAGACGAATGAGGAGGAGTACTGGGTAAAAAAAAAAAATGAAGTTCTCAAAACTAACTACACTGAAGGAAAACAAGTTAAATATATCCCAAATTACATGCAATTACATGCAGTAAACAATACATCTCTGTTCTACTGCCTAAGGCTTTCGACTAACTCCTAAGCCCATTACCAAAAGCAGGACATACTGTACTCTATGTTGAGCAAATGTAAACTGTAAACTTGCTCCAGCCACTCAGAAAAGACAGCAGAATTGAGTGCAGATCAGCTGGATTGTGCTAAAGCAGCAGAATGGTTCGTATCAGCCTTTTATGATGCAACTATGACATCAAAATGTTTAGACAAAAGTGCATGTTACCATAAAGCTACTGCGAGTTTCCCTTGATGCTGAAATTACCGGTGCCACTCTCAGCATCACATATTAAATCACCGTATCCATCTGAGGATCTAATCATTATGGGATTCACTGCCGAGACCAAAGAATACAATTTCAGTCTTATCAAATACTGCTTTCACACATGATTAGATCAAGGGAAGTGGGATCAGATGAATCCAGCTGTCTGAACATAATTCAGAGTTGTCAGTATCCAACTAATGCGTTAAACATCCTTCTAATCTTTGCATTAAAGAGGACCAATCGTTTAGATCAGATGCTAATCAACATGGAGTAACATCAATGCACAAGATGACAATAAAACTACAATGGTGCTTTGGTAATGCATCATACAGGCACTTTCCTCCTCCTGAGGAGATCTCACATCCTCTAAAGATGAAATGAAGTGCTTTGTTGGCATACAGCCATGAGTATAAAACCTTTTAACACACGTGCTACTTATTGAGTGCTACTAAATAGGGAATTACACTAGGGAAGTAGATTATGCCACACGCCAGTATGAGAGCTATTCTCATGAACTCTAGAAATAGATTTTTCTATTCATATGAAGGGGTGAATGTCTATAATCAGGCCATTTTGGTATGTTCAGTGATATTGAAGACTTTGTTAAAAGACACTGGTAAAAAAAAAACACTTACATTTCCTTGTGTTTCTCTTCTGCTAATATCTGGTCATTTGGCTTGAGTCCATACCTGTAAGACACACAAAGCATCTTTGTAACACCAGATCTACTCATCAAGAACAAGTAAAAGAAACATCTGACATTTACTTATTTATTTTTTCCATTCAGTGATATTACTGGCATTAAATTATGGTTAAAAAAACCCTATGTCTAAAGTAATTCATGTTAAACGAATTTGTACCAAAGAGTATAGAATACCAAGAGGCGAAACTCAATAGAACGCTCCATAGCAACAGTTGCGCCCATGAAATGACTGTGCCGCCGCCATTTTGG